>JAEHOL010000105.1:0-10907 GCA_016432905.1 Hoplolaimus galeatus
ATATTAGTTTTTATGGTTTCTATCAAATACCACATCGGACTAATATACACTAAAAGATTTTCACCCCAAAATAAATAACAATCAATTTTTGGGCATTTTCGGGATTCAAATGGTAGGCAAATAAAACTCGTAAAATACATTCCACTCTCAAAATGTCATAAAATCGGTAGTTCTTCGTTTTAAAGCATCAATAATGAAAAAACGAGTGCGGGCTGCGGCACTGAGTGAGTGCGCCTTTCGGGCGCACCTGGCCGCGAATTTCGCTCTACCCATACCCAGGCTTGCGCACGGGCTCGGCCCGGGCACTGTTAGTTCCGGTCCGTGCGCACGCCTGATTCTACAGCCTACAGCCTATTAGCCCTTGTCCTCTATGGGTGCATATTTTCACAATTTTTATGCTAATATGCATATTTTGCACTTTTTTCGCGCATAACTCTGTTAACTCCCCAGTTTTTTAAATGGTTCCGGCACATGCCGATACGGCAGAACGGCAGAAAAGACTGAAGGCCGGCATTGTGCCGTGCCGGACTTTGCCATGCCGTCCTTTCATCCGGAAACGAAAGATTCACACATCAAAAATTAGTCAGTCGTCATCAATTGCTCCGTCTCTGGAGCAACTCCAAAGCCGTAGCCGAAATTTTGTAAAACTCGGAGCCAAAAGCCAGAGCCGAAAATGGCCGACGCGCAACACTTACCATCATCGGCTGTCATTTTTCTCTACATTTCCTCCCTTTTAGCGTTTAATATTAATAATTTAAAAAATTGAGAGTGTCTTTTCCCATGGTCGGTGGGAAAATATGAGGTACAGAAGCGTGTGAGCCAATGCAGAATTTGAGCCAAATGCACTCAAAAAACTCCAAAAACCATAAAATAGCGGTCTGGCGAAGTTGGTATATTAATTTCCTGAACGGTTATTAAAACGAAAGTTTTTAAATTGATTCCTACGTTATGTGTATAATTAAGAGTCAACTGCTGTTCAGCCAACGCAACGAGTGAGCGTTTGCCTATTGGGAAACATTCGCTTCGATAACCGTTCGATGCTTATTTTTGAACCAATACACTAACTTGGTCAGGCCGTTATTTTAGTAACCCAAATTAGATAAGGTACGCACTGTGGTGTTTCGAAGAGTTTATAAATATGGCTTTGTTAATTCTGACTAGCCACTTTTAAAACGGATCAACTCTTCAGTTCCAAACTTCACCATTTAGCAGCTTTTTTCTTATCATTTTGCGGGTTGTGCTTGCGATTTCATATGTTTCCTCGAAAATGTTATTTTCTTTCATAATCTTTGGCAATCATATACAGTTCATTTCTACCATTTAAAAACGTAAGAAGCGATGGAACCGAAAAAAAGTCGGAACCGATTGGAACCGGAAAAAATAATTGCCAAAGATGACATTAAATTTACATTTTCTAGGCCAAAAATTTTATGAAGCATTTCACAAATGATTTATCTAATATGATTTCAAATTGTAACCAAGTTTTAAAATAATTTTCCTGCAGAATTTTTGACTGGTTATTTATTTTGAGTGTGTACGTCTGGAACCACCTAATTAACATTAGCCATCAAACACCACAAATACCATCTTAAGTTTGATTGTTCAATCCAACTTTCACAGTATCATAGAGATTAATTTTGAAAATGAAATTGGCAAAAACCAGCAACATAAAAGGAAGAGCAGCACAACACCAACATGTCATGCCGTCGCTGTTGCTCTGCTACCTGTTGCTGTCGAGCCTAACAACGTCTGCTGATGAACAAACAAATGCTGACGATGAACAAATGGATGAGGAGAAGGAGGTGCCAAGATGTACAATCTATGTGCCAAATGTGAGTTCTGAAACTGCAATTCATTTTTCGAGAACATCATTTTAAAAGCCCCCGAGGGTATTTGAAATAATGTTATAAGCGCATGAGTAATTTATTATTTTGCTGAATTTTTAAGTGTTTGTAGTTTGTACCAGTTATTAAGTAATTCAAATTTTTCGAGAATGATCTGATTATGAGCTGAACTGAGTTAGCGAACAATACGAAATCATCTGAGTTGAAATGCGGGTTAGATTGGATTAGATCAGGATCAGTTAACACGGATCAGACGTAGACCACAATAAATTTGGGTATTTTCAAATACTTACTAACAAATTTATTTCAATATGTCTTACTAAATGTCGACAAGTGTTTTATGTTCTGCTGAACAACATCAAAACAGTTTAAAAATTCATTAAAAATCCGCCCTACCCATTTAATTTTTAAAGCACCCCATTTTCGAATTTCGCTGTTATTTTCATCTTCAATTTTATTTTCCATCGATAAATTATTTATTGATAGCCAATAGTTGCTTTATGATCAGCAATCGACCTTACAAAATCAACATCTCTTTATAAGTGTGAATGATTCAAAAAGATGTTGATATGAGGTGTACTGGGTGTAAGGGGTTTTGGTTTGGCCCTTACCCATTTCGGTACCCATGAGGAGCCACCCCATACTCATCCTTCTATTCATCATTCCCCGTCCCATCTCTCCCATTGATCTCTGTGCTTATCCCCATTAGTCTATTAGTCATCCCTCTGTCTGTGCCCGTTTCCGCCCTGATTGCTCCGCCCCTCCCACTATGTGTTCTTCCCCCACTCATCCCCAGTCAGTCAGTCTGACCATCGACTGAGTTGATCAACCACCTATTGTCGGCTTTGCTGCGGAGGCTTCTCCGCCAGAGATAAAGACCTAATGCCTAAGTCCAGAGGGTGTGGGGGGTCCAACATCGACTCGTGGCCAGGGTCTGGCCTTCCTCATCCTTTCCCCTTGCCCCGACTCGTCAGGAGGTTCAACGGTGCCGAGCTCATCTGGGGGCCCAACACACTACCCTCAGTGGTAGCACCGAGTGGTTGTTCTCCAATCACGGGGACGGTCCAACGACGACGAGCAGAGGATCAGGACAGAAGCAGTGCCGGCATTCCGAGGTAAGAAAAAGTAAGATCAGGGGATCCCCTAGCTTCCGAGCTAGCTGAAAGCGCGCAAGAGAAGTGGAGTGGCTGGTGTGCCGGTCAGAAAAACATCTGTTGGCAGCGATGCCGATTTGATGCTAATTTCAAGACTCCGTGTCGGGGTCAGCCATGGATGCAGAGACTTTTAGTATTGCTGCATGGGGCCATACGTCAGCCACAGATGCAGAGACTTTTAGTATTGCTGCATGGGGCCATACGTCAGCCATGGATGCAGAGACTTTTAGTATTGCTGCAAAGGGCTGTACACTTCAGACATTTCTGCAGAGGATTGGACCTTGCAACCAAAGCAGTCCGAGCACTTTAGACCTAATTGTAAAGGTGAGTGATGGTGATTGGAGGTTTCGATGGATAAAGGGTGGGCGCCCATTCGCTTCCGAGCGAAGTAAAAGAAAGACGAACTTGAGAAGGAACAGTAGAGAGAGAAAACCTTATTACAGAATACAGGCGTGTACAGGCAAAATTCATCGCTGTGTGACCGCACAGGTGAAATGCGTCGGTATGTGACCGCGCAGGCAAAATGCATCGCTGTGTGACTGCATAACCGAGATGAATCGCTGTGTGACTGCACAACAGATATGTGTCGCTGTGTTACCGCGCGACATCAGAAGCATTGCTCCGTGACCGCAGGAACTCAAAAGCGTAGCTTGGTGACCGCTGTCCGCTGTGCCATGAAGGCGTTGCTGCCATGACAAAAGGTGAGATGACCCATTCGCTTCCGAGCGGAGTAAAAGCATGAATCAGGAACGGAGAGAATTCAAAGACAAAAGGTGCAAAGACATATGTAGAGAATCGGGTGCCGAAAGCATAAAATCGAATTTAATTTAAAAATGCAATATGGAGTTTGGTTAGATTTTTTGTGATTCTCCATTAATATAAGCTGAGAGGGGACACTAAGTGCTAGCATGACCGTAGATTTTAGTGGAAATTTATGTACTTTTTTTTGTTGTATACTCTGCCAAATTTAATACTCGGAAGTTGCGTAAGAGCCAAAGGATTGTAGACAAACAACTATTAGGCAAGGGGGCCAGTAAATCCAGTTAGTGCCGGCGCTATTGAGATTTGTAAAAAATTTTGGCTTGAGTTGATTTTGAGGCCCCAATTCCCCAATAGGCCAATATTTCCGGAAATAGAGTTCAGTGATCACTTAGAAGAGACCGACACTTCACATAGACATTCCCACGGAGATGGATGACATCCGGAGTTGATCGGAATTTCAGAGTCGCTTTCCCACCCATAACTCCATTAAACATTAGTCGGAAGTCCATTAATGTGCTTATGTGCAAAGATCAAAGGAACAAGCTCTTCCCCTTTCTGGATAAGGACGGAAGTAAGTCGGAAAAGTTATTGAAGCATCGCACAGATGCATTAGTCACACCAAGAAAGGGAAGTAGGCACTTTCTAAACAAAAAACTTGAAACATAGGATAGGTTTGAAAGGGCCAGGGTGAGCGCCAGTGTGGCAAGGGACAAGCTGAGTGCCAGATACGAAATATATTTGAGCTGACTAACTCAATTTCAACTTTTAGAAATATTAAAAGCTTTACGATTCTTTCAACAAAAACACAACATCCGACCAATTCAGTGTCAGCAGTACGTACGGAAGCGCTATGGAGGTGAGCACCACTATAGTGGAAGGTAAAACCGCCTCCGGGCGAGAAACAAGCACTTATGAGAAAGCCACCCAAACCATTGGAACTGCAGGTGACTTGAGCCATACCAGGACAACCACAGTGGGAGCTAGAATCTGTTTAGCTGTGGAGATCAATGAAATGAAAAGTCTTATAGAGGAGTTAATCATCAGAGTCAACCAGTTAGAGGAGGAGGTCCGCCGTAATCACAAGGTTGTGGAGTATGAACCAGAAGACTTGCCAACCAGAAATAATGTGCAGGTGAAACAAAAGGTCTCGGCTCAAGCATCTGGTGACTGTGTTGTTTCTGAGGGGCCAGTTGAATCAACCAGTTCAGAAAGTTCCTCGCTTGCGATCAAGAAGGAAGAGGAATTCCAGTTGTCTGAACTTCAACTTCAAGTTCTAGAAGATCTCAACAGGCGAGTCGTGCAAAAGATCAGCGAACTGAGGGCACATGAGGCGGTTGAGCCAGTGGAAGCAGATATCAACAGCTACACACAGCATCAGAGACAAAGACAAAATTCTACTCACCCCTGGGGAGGCAACCAACAACAGAAATTCAACCAGCGTACCTGGACGGGCAGGCGACTATGCTATTGCTGTCGCGAGCCAGGACACTTGGCCAGTGAGTGTAAAGAGCGCACTGTGCAATTTACGAACGAAACTCGGGAAAGAATGCGCTCGTCGCGATCTCACGTAAACGTGTTGGATCCGGCGCCATCCCAGCCAAGCTGCTCGCACGACTTCATGGAGGATCTTGTGAAGTCGCTTCTTCGAATGAACATGATGAACAGCGCAACGGCAAATCATGGAAAGACGAATGAAGCTGAAGACAACGCTAAAAAACCATGAACTTGATCATGCAGAAGTGATCCCGAGAAGACGGATAACCGCTCTATGGAAGTAAGTGAAAAGCCAAATAGGAGTCTGCTTCTGGGCAGAGAACAAGTGAGACAAGGAGAATGAAAATGTTCAGTTAAGAGCGTAAAGGGAGGTGGTTTGTAGGTTGCCAAGAATTGTTGCTAAGAAGATGGCCTCCTTTGGGTGACTGCCACAAGTGTTAACTTTTATTTGTTTAAGATCAAGCTAACCTCAAAACATGGCGATGATGAAGCGCTAACTGACCTAGTTTCGATGCTGATCTGTCCGCTAACAGATGGTACTGCAGACTGGAGGACAAAACAGTGCTGATGTGGAACGCCACCTTGGATCACAACTGTGAGTATAAGTTTGTAGGTGTTTGGAGTGAAATCTAATTAGACAACGCCTGAAGCCAGCTTCAGACTAACTTTCAGCAGTAAAGTAAAAAGAGTGTACTTGTATGAGGCATGGCTTTGGCAGAAGAATGGCTTGTAGTACAGGACTAAGAGGATTTGGGGCACTTTCAAGCCGCGTCTGCTCAAAAAAGGAACAAGAACCCAGCGCAGAATGGCCAGAAGTCACGTTATGGATAGCATGCCATCCAGCCAATATGACCACATGGTGGAAACAAGGCGACGGGCATCGTTGGCACTGTTAGTTGATTAAGACGGTAAGCTGGTCGCCAAACGCGTTGGACCACCAATGCTGAAAGTAAAGAGAATGCGGCAAAAGCGGACTGCTGAGACTTGGCTCTTATTAAGTTCAAAACAGGAGGAATAACCGATTACCAGTTGCAGATCCGAGGACACCAATCATTGGCCTAGAAGCGAAAAAGGCTCCGTGTTGCGAATTTCAAAAGCGGAGGATCGTCGTAAAAAGCGCGACACTCGAAGTGGACCAGCTAAGTGCAAGAGCCAAAAAGGTGAAGGTAGGAAAAATTGAGAAGCTTAAGTGTAGTTCGTATGCCCCAAATTTAGACAAACAGGCCCTGAGAGAAAAATGCCTAAACTAATACTTCCGTAAACAAGGTTCAGAGATCACTGGCAGGAAACACTTTCATGCTTGGAGCACGCTTGATGCATAACTTCCGGCGCCGATGGAATTTGCACCTTTTTTTCAGACCGACGCTTAGCGGAAGTCCATTACTATTTGGTTAGAAAAGGCAGAAGTCGCCCGATACAAAGGTGAACGATCACTATAAGCATAAGTGAGAGTAATGGGAGTGTCTGAAAACTTGACGGGAGGTAGTTAATAGTTGTGACATGATAATCGTCGGCAACAAATGAGCACAGCGAGCAATATTGACCCTAGTCATTTGGGCTCTTCCTCCTTTTGCCCCTTAGTCTGTAGGCGAAGTCAGCAAACTAATTGTTTTATATTGCAGATATTCAACAAAATCAAAACACTAATTGCAAAAAGCGTATTCTGGGGACAGCTTAATGGGTGATCCTTTTGCTGGACCAGGTGGGTTTCAAATCCCTCTCGCTTCCGAGCGAATTGAAAGCACGTTGGAGCAGCGAGATGATTCTGCTACAGTGGAGTTAGGCAATAGAAGCTGTAGGGGTAAAATAACGATTAGTGTGGTTGAACGAGAGCAGACAAATGGTAATTTGGCAATCGAACAAAAAGTCGAGTCAGATCTAATTGGCAAAGGAGCAGGCGGCACAACTGAATCCTCGTTCAAAGATCTACACAATGATGATCGTCCGTCTGAGGAAACAGCACCCAGAATTCTCATGCTGTCTACAAACTTTGTGAACTCTGAGATGGAGATGTTCGGAGAAGAATCTGTGGCTGCATTTGATGAATGGTCAGAACGTTTTAAGGACTATATATCCATTTTAGGAAGAAATTGGACGGAAGAAGAGAAGGTCACCCGCCTCAAATTGGCCTTAAAAGACGAACCCAAAGCCCTTTTTAAGGAACTGGATGCGGACAGGAACAATACATTAGACAGAGCTCTTGAAGCACTGAGAGAAAAACTTGACTCCCCCCAACGTAGAGAGTTGGCCAAACGAACACTGGCAGTGTGCGAGCAGAGAGATGGAGAGACCGTAGCTGAATTTCTGCGGAGACTGACCCCACTGGTGAAGACAACGAACCCATCATTAACGACTGCGCAATGCAAAGATAAAATTTGTGAAGAGTTCCTGGACCGTCTAAAACCTGAATTTTACTGCTTGCTCAGGTTGGCTAATTTAGGACAAGCTAAAAATTTAGATCAGGTGAAGAACCAAGCACAGGAACTTGAAGTTCTCCTTGCCAGTAGAGGAACTTCAAGCAAAGTAATCCAAGTGGTGAACGCTCTTAAAGGAGTGAATGATCACATGTCAAGAAGCAACGTGACAGACAACCATCAATTCAGAGACGAAGATGCACAACATCGGCATGAATCCATGCGGAATCGGTTCTGGAAAGGCGGTCAACGACAGGAGCATGGTAAGAAAGACCGGCCAGACCGACGACTGTGTTACCGTTGTCGCGAGCGTGGACATTTGGCACATGAGTGTAGAGCTCGGCAGGATCAACTTTCAAATGAAGGCCGAGAGAGGATATGCTCATCGCCATTAGCACTTGAATCCGTCCCCAAATAAATGTCAATCATCATCTCAACCAAACTGCTCGCAAAACTTCATGGAGGACTTAGCGAAGTCGCTAACCTACAACTAACAAGATGGAGCCAAGGAAAGACGTAAGTTTACATGAAACGAGGTAGGCAGCAAAAGCTAAGAAAGCCTGCTCCAGGGCAGAAAAACAGGTTAAATTGGTAATTAGAACAGCAACTGAATATCTCTTTTGGTGTATTGTTTCAAATGATTTGTGCGAAGATTTACTGAGCCTGTAAGTATTTAGGTTCATTTGATTGGTAAGAATGTCGAAGGTTAAGACCCAGAGAATGGCTAGATCAAAGCCAACTTTAGATGACAAGCCAACCTCAGAGTCAAATTTACTAAAATCGACTAGATGTATTTGGACACAAGAGTGAGCCTATGCGTAGCCCCTAGTTCGCTCAAGGACAAGCTGCTTTGTGAGAAGCCGCCCAATATGGAGCCCTTCAGTGCGTCGGGGTATACGATACGACAGAGAGTGTGCTCATGTGAATCTAGAGCTCGCAGGCAATCATGCATTGGTAAGCTTCATGCCAATGAGCTTGCGACAGATTGCTGTTTGAGCTGTACAGTGATGACGTTGCAGAAGGTTCGCGCGCCGAGATCAATCTTACTTATGTAGCCGAATTTTCAAAATCAGCGGCAGAAGGTAAAGACCTTGAGGACCTTAAGTCTCTAATAAAAAAACTGTTAGATGTTTTCAGCAGAAGTAAGTACGATTTAGGTTTGTTAACAGCTGCAGAGCATCATATAACGACAACCACTGAAAAGCCGCTGTCATTAGCATCAAAGAAAACGCCAGACAGATGTGTCATCGGTCGGACAAAGTACTGATACAGAAAGATGGGCTGTCAGGTTCGTCTTCGGCCATCCACTGCTGCAGCCGTACGCTATGGGAGCGAAAATGGAGACCGTGCAAGTGACATAAGTGCCATAATATATTCTCCCAGGGGACTAATATTTGAGTCCTTTCATTCCCCCCTTCTGGGTGGTGGTCATCTGAATCATTGGAAAACTTTGCATAAATGCCGTAGATATTTTTGGTTAGTGATGCATACGGACATAATCACATGGGTCAAACTATGCATCACCTCCCAGCTTAGGCAATCACCCACCCCTGCATACAGAGCCGAAATGGTTTCAGTACCAAATAACACGTTATTTGCGCGGGTAGGAATTGAACTAGCAGGTCCGTTTCCCACTACTCAAAAAGGGAACAAACATATTTTGAACATCATCTGTTGGTTTACTAAATATGTAATATCGATCCCTGTCTCAGACACAAAAGCAACAACAATTGCCCGTGCCTTTTTCACCAACTGCTACTTCGAATTCGGCGGATGCGTAGAATTAATTACGGACAACGCCTCTGCGTTCACCTTTGAATTTTTCAGGGAATTTTGCGCGCTGCTTTATATAAATAAAAAGTATGCCACTCCTCATTGGAGTCAGGGCAATACCGCGACGGAACGCACCTTTAGGACATTCCATAATATTAATATTTTAGCTAAATACATTTCCATGAGTCAGCCGGACTTTGACGAATTTTTAGATGCTGCCTGCTTTTGCTACAACACTTCAGTGGATGCATCCACAGGTGAGTCACCATTTCATATTTCTTAATGTTTGGCAGGGACCCAATCTTCTGCGTGGATTAAATTCACGACCCGAAGAGTCAAGAACCTGTGGCCTTATCGGACAGGACGGAGTTCAAGCAGAAGCTTGTTGTTGCACTCAGAGCAGCATGGGAAGCGGCAGCGGAAGCTCACAGGTAAGCAAAACTAAAGATGAAGGAGCAGTATGGCAAGAAAGTCAGACCACTTCAGGTTCAGGTAGGTGATCGGGTACTCATTCGAAACTATGGTGGGAAGGTATGAAAATCGGAAAAGTTCAAACCAACGCCGGAAGGGCATTTACTAATTTGTAGAGAGGGAAGGCATCCATGTTACAGTTGTAGGTTGTTCAACCCCTCAATCCAAACCGAGAAAGTTGCACATAAACCAAGTTGAGGAATGTTTTGAGTTGTTAGGCCCTGCCTGCACGATTCCCGAAATCCTGAAGGAAGAGGGATTGGCCCCAGGTGTAGAAAGTGAGGACACTGGAGCTCAGCCAACTGTGGACGAAGCTCAAGAGATCATGGACCATGAGGTTCAGGCAGATCAAACTGAAGTCGCCTCAGGGCAAGAAGAAAAGCACAGCAACGGATAAACGGTACAACTTAAGGAGCAAAGTAAGACCTTAACCAAGATTTGGTGATTAGGTAAGAATGTAAACTCGCCACTGTGTGAGATAAAAGCAAACAAGCATGTTAAATAGGCAAATAAGTAAATATTCTTTTATGTAGCCCGGAGGCAATGTTATGTTACTTAGCTTTGGGCAACACTTAGGCACTAAAATATCGATTATGATTCTTTTGGTTACTCCCGGTGTTATATCCATAATTCCTCCCATTTACCGCTTGTTTTGGTCAAAAAGACAACGATTGATGGATGAAGGGAGGAGGGCACCTGAAGAATCGATTAAGGTGCCTACCAGGCTAGTTACATATAAGCATGACAGGCAGTGGAAGTAAGAGAAGGAAGAGAGGCGCTCACGCTGCTCTCTCACTGTTTAGCACACACTGCTGTGGGTGGCAGAGAAAGCAGCAAATACACGTTCGCTGCTAGAGCTGGACAGAGCATAGCAGGGATATACGCAAGCAGAGACGCAGACAACAGCAGTGGATTGATAACGGGCGCTAACGCCCTCACAGCCGTTCACAACGGGCGTTGACGCCCTCAGTCATTCTCAACGGGCGCTAGCGCCC
>JAEHOL010000106.1:0-10807 GCA_016432905.1 Hoplolaimus galeatus
ATCACACCATTTTTTTCTGTCCTTCGCTTTCAGTTTTCATAGGGGAACAACTTTCGTAAGATCGACAAAAAGGAATTTTTTGGATTTTTTTGTGAAAAAAATTTTTTAAAAAGTATACCAAAAAAGTATATCTTTTGTCAGAAAAGTGGCTGGGTATACCTTTTGTCAGAAAAGTGGCTGGGTATACCTTTTGAAAAGTATACCTTTTGTAGAGTATACCTTTTGTAGGGTCTGTCTTTCGTTCGGCTACGGCTAAGCCAGTGCTGCGTCAGCAAAAGGGCTATAATAGCTGCGCGATATTTTGCTCTCCAATTTTTCCCCAATTTTTAGCTGATTACCCTTAAACATCCTGCAAAAAAATAATGAAAAGACCGCGCCTATGGGTTGACCAGCAAACTATATAAGAACCGACGAAAAATAGTCATAGTATCAATATGTTGGTTGCAATTGGATTCTAAATGGTTCACCTGCTTCTCAATTGCTGCAAATTTCGCATTCAGCACCGAATCCTTACAATCGCAACTTTTCCATTCGAGAAGCATGTCAATAGCCTGTGAAACCACAAGAATATCATCCAATAATATCAGCCATTATTTGGCTTCTGTTCCCACCTCCTCCATGTGTCGGTGTGAAATCACATCTTGCAATTCATTGACCATCTCATTCAGCCATACCGTGTCCTCCATGTTTGCCGACGACCGTTTGCTTCTGACATTGTTGTTGCTGTCCTCCTCCCCATTTGCTGTTTCCTCTTCGATCAATGAAGGCTGCTGTTTGGCTCGTCCATTCCCTTTGCCTTTCTGCGGCGAATTTGATGCCCCTCTGTTGGCAATCGAATTCATCAAACTGCGACGCCGTGCTAAGAAAACGTCCGTACCACTTTTTACGCACCCTCCCCCCTCCACGTTTTTTACTCACATCAGTATTTTTTACGTCCAAAAAACATTAACAAGGATATCCCGATTCTCGATAAAAGCTCATAAGGTGAATTTTTTAATCAATTGGAGCTTAAAAATAATTTGAAGTCAAAATTTGAAGCCCAAAAAGTTGATAAACGTACTAGTTGATGTTCCGGTTTAAATATTTTCTTCATCATAAGTCAGGCGGGACCCCACCCCCCTCCCAATTCGCCATATGGGCCATTTTTTTGTGTAAATTCAAAATGCAAACCTCGAATAGTAGCTTGTCTATGCAGTGCCTTCTCCTCCTGTTGGCACCTTTTCGCTTCTTCCAATGTGTCTAACCATTCTCGCTTTATCCGCGCACTTTCACACCGCAAAAACATTTGTTCGGGAAAAACAAGGAGCTGAATCACGTGATGCTCCGCCGATAGCGAGCCTGATGAACTTCCGCCTTCAATGCCGTCAGTAGTATTCCCAATTCCCTTCACATTCACAAGAGCTAGAGAGTCGACGGGATGGTTTGCTACCTGAAATATACCAATTATATGCAAAAAATTATTATGGAATCTGCACCTCTCTATAGATGCAGAATTGTAAAGCGATATTGGTGTTTTTGAGAGTTGAATATTTGATCCTGGGTTATTGCAATATCAGCAAAGATGATAATGATGGACGAGAGTGATTTAATGTGAAAATTATAATGTTGATGTGAGTGACAGTGGCGATTTTATTATGGGCCAACAGATCGGGATACAGCCCAGGGTAAACAAAGTGTTTTTTAGTTTGGTTTTATTGCATAACTCAGTCAAACCCCAAAAGTTTAAGCAATTTGAGTCAAATTCATAAAGTTTGAGCAAAAACTAAGAATTTGACTCAAACACTACTCAACTTTCCATAATTTGACTCAAATTGCCCACTAAACTGCTAAATTTGGTTTTATCGCATAACTCAGCCAAACTGAAAGTTTGTGCGCCTCTTGGAGGGGGGAGGGACAACGTGGGCGAAGAAGTGGAAAAGAAGAAAAGGAGAAAAAAGTGAATGTCCAATCCTGCCTTTTATTTTTTTCTCAGGATGTTCGGTTTTAATAACGTGTAGACGAAATGATAAAACATACAATGTGAAAGGGATGCCTCTGATGGCTGCTGCTATGACCAGTGCTGGGACTTGGATGGCCAATGAGAAGATTATTGGTGAGGAGGACAAGATATACAGGATGCTTGGGCTGCATTGAGTCAGTGTCCAGCAACACCAGTCGATTTTGGAGCAACACCCGCTCATGCTCCCCCAATGAATTGATCACAGACTAAATGTTAAAAAATAACAATCAGAATAAATGAATAAAACCGGCGCTCCAATCATTAAACCACTTACTGCCGCTCCATCCAGCTTTTGCATCAAAATTTGGAGATGCTGATTCTGTTGGTTAGCTCCAGAACCAGTGCTGTATAGAGATGTGCTGCAAGATGACCTCTTCTCATGGCCGCTCATCTCCATCAAATTCTCAATCAGATTCTTCTGGTCAGTTAGCAAGGTGGAAAGCTGGTAGATGTCTCGTTCCAAATCTTAACCACACCTACAGATCTCATCCGTTCCGGAGGAGACGATGAACTTACTGGATATTTCTTTGGAAGTTTCAATAAATGTCCGATAATGCTCGAACACGACATCCTTGATAGTTTCCGCGGTGACGTTACTCCGCTGAGTCAATGAAAGCCTCAGATTCTGGAGTCGCGCGGCTTCCTCACCGGGGTGAACGTTACGGAGGAAATCGTTGATGACTGATATAGGCAAATAGAAGATGAGGACAAAGAAAACTCACATTCTGGAGCATTGAAACTATCAGACAAAAGTATATCCGAATCCAAAAGGTCATCACGCGCATTCACAACAGAATCCATACGCTGTTAAAGCACAACTTGGCACCCAGACGAACAGCACGAAAAGATAGAATAAAAAATAGAATAATACTGTGTAAAAAATATCAAGACGGGATTGTTGACAAAATAAACTGCAAAATAATATGCAAAGACGCATTATGCATTTATCACAAAAAAATGACAATAGATATAATACCACTCATTCATTTGGCAACATCGAATTAATAAAATAACAAAAGGTAAAAAACAAAAAATAAACAAATTGTTTAAGTTTAAAGCTATCTATGTATCTAACTCCAAACGGATCGTATGCACACTCGTAGAGTTTTTAAGTTTGGTGGATCCAAACCGTTCATCATGGACATTATCTTGGTCGTGTAATAGTCCATCCTTCTCAATTTGCACCGTAATCACTTGTAGCTCAAATTTCTTCAATAATTGCGTCAATTTTTGTCTCAAAATTTGCCTGAAATTTCACTTTTATGAATACTACTGATTCTAAAAATACCAAAGACCAACGAAAGATATACTCCACAAAAAGATATACTCGCCCAAAAAGTAACCCCAGGGGCCTAGGTCCCACGGGGGCCGAAGGCCGACCTCTATGTGTGATCTATGCGAGGCTCTCACAATCAGCTTACGCAAGGGGCTTTTATATCTTTTGTCCGAGTATATCTTATATCTTTTGTAGGAAAGTGACTGAGTTCTGAGTATATCTTTTGAAAGTATATCTTTTATTAAGTTTGCAAATATTTTTATAGTTTTCGGACTCTCTTGTGGCAATGGAGTTCATTCAAAGTCAGATGGATCATTGTTGATACGTGATACTAATTCAGGTTTCTGATACCGTCGTTGAGCCATACAATGCGACGTTGTCTGTCCACCAATTGGTCGAAAACACCGATGAGACCTTCTGCATTGACAATGAAGCTCTTTACGACATTTGCTTCCGCACTTTGAAGCTTCAAAATCCGACCTACGGAGATCTCAACCACCTTGGTTCGTATTTAGCTTGCCAATATGTATCTAATTAATAGTTTTCAGTTTCCGTCACGATGTCTGGTGTCACTACATGCCTTCGCTTCCCAGGCCAGCTCAATGCCGATCTCCGCAAGCTTGCTGTGAACATGGTGCCGTTCCCGCGACTACACTTCTTCATGCCAGGCTTTGCACCGCTAGCCGTAATTATACAAATTTTTGCTAGTTCTGGTTTAACTATTATTGCAAGGGCATATTTTAAATTCAGGCAAAGGGTGCTGCTGCGTACCAGGCTTTGTCAGTCTCCGAGCTCACCAAACAGATGTTTGACGCCAAAAACATGATGGCCGCTTGCGATCCGCGTCATGGCCGCTACCTCACTGTTGCTGCAATGTTCCGCGGACGGATGTCAATGCGCGAGGTGGACGACCAAATGATGTCGGTGCAAAACAAGAATTCGTCCTACTTCGTCGAATGGATCCCGAACAACGTGAAGACCGCAGTGTGCGACATTCCGCCCCGTGGCCTCAAGATGTCAGCGACATTCGTCGGCAACTCGACAGCTATTCAAGAGCTTTTTAAGCGCATCTCAGAACAATTCACTGGTAATAAATTTGTGCTTTGGTTTTGGTGGGAGCTCAAAATGCTAACTCTATATCTTTAGCTATGTTCCGTCGCAAGGCTTTCCTCCACTGGTACACTGGCGAAGGCATGGACGAAATGGAGTTCACCGAGGCGGAGTCCAACATGAACGATCTGATCTCGGAGTACCAGCAGTATCAGGACGCCACTGTGGACGACGAGGGCGAGTACGAAGCCGAGGAGACCACCCAACAAGCTGAAGTGGAGTGAACAACGCCTTTGAAAACGAAGGAGGACTACCGAGCATAAATGAACGCGATGAACCGCTTAATTCGTTGTGCTTTGCTTATTTATTATTGTCTGCTACCTACGATGACCTTTATTGTTGTTTGCTTTTTCTTCATAAACAAAGAATAAATCATCATCAAATCAAAGAAAGGAGAAGAGTTTGCTTTGCACATTCATTTGGCGTAACCTTGATCGGGTTTTTTTTATTACTAAAAACAAGTATTTTCTTAAATTGTGTGTTTGATGGCACTTAAAACGGAAAATGACTCTTGGGAACGGCGCGTGATAGTAAAGAGCGGGAATCAGTGTCAGGGTTGGCATTCAACCTGAAAAGCCAGACAATCTTGAAGAATTGGGTCTCGGCGAGAAGGAAGCAATTTTATAGTTGCGGAAGGATTGAAAATTGAACTTCGAATCACGCGCTCAAGCATTTTTAACCAACATCAGGTACCGTTGTTCGCTTCAAAATTTCACGTGAACCTATATTAAAACGATGCTCTTTGTTCGATTTTTTGGCTTCCTTTCTAAAAAGCCCAAAAACATTTCTTTAGTCCCTCCTTCCATGTGTTTTCATGAGATATTTGAATGAAAACTATTTCTTTATTGCTTTTATTTATTTTCAGATCATATCTTTTTAAGCCTAATATGTTGTGGATATTGCCTCACCAGAAAGTTGTTAGCAAGCAGATGGTTGAGTGTTGGAGAACAACAATTGTTACAGTGAATTTGAATTTGGTGGTGTATTTTCTTCTGATGTTTTTGCATTTCTTTTGGACACAATTTTGGAATTTGGCTACGGATTTCAAATTTCAGGTATGTGTATTCAAGTAAAAATCTATGGTAACACCGACGTGTTTTTAAAACGTTCATCTTCAAAATAAACCACGGAACTAAAAAATTAGGACTTTAAGCGAAAATAGAAAAATTTGCATCTTTTATTTTTTGTTGTAATGGAATGAACAATTGGGTGTTTTGGACAAAAACGTTAAAGTAACAAGTTTTCAGAAATTTTAACAATTTTGTGCAAGCTTTGCTAAAAATCTTAACATTTTGGTGTTTGTTGGGTGTTGGGGTGCACAAACATTCAAACTTTAGAGAAGTATTTTCCCAAAAATGTAGAACAAAAAACCATAAGACGCTATCACGTTGCTAATTACCATCCAATATTTCTTTTTTAACATCTTTCTTTTATTTGTTATTTTTAGTCATTTTTAACTTTTATTTTCATATGTTTTTTCTTTTCTTTTTTCTTTTATCATTTTCCGACATTTTTTGTTCACCTTCACGGTTTGATTTGGTTACAATTAAAATAATTAATTTTGTATAACTCAGTTCTGCAATTATTCATGGGTTGTAAAAATTAGTCAAATTTTTAACCGCACAAAAAACGAGTATAAAAAGAATTGGTCTAAGGAATTTTTGATTATGCCTCAGGGTAAGGACGAGATGTATGCCGTTTTTTACAGCATATCTCAGCGTGTAAGAATCGTATTGGAACTTGGAACCACGGTTTATATTCATGTTTATACATGATATTGTTTTGCGCTCATTTTTAACCATTTTGATCATTTATTTTTTCCGTGGCTGTATGAAATTTTATATTTTTGTCTCTAATTCCAAGCCATTCTAAACTCTATTCTTATATCTGCTCTAAATCGGAATCTATTTCGCTAAGTTTCGTTTTGTTTTCCATCTACGTTGAAATATACAAAATTTAAACTGAAATGTACTTAATTAAAGCCCTTACAATTGTATTTTTTGAGAAGAACTTTAAAATTTTATTTTGATTTCGGCTTCCGATTCCAAAAATAATTGGTTTTATTAAATGATCAACAATAATGCAAACGCACAAATTCACAATTTATAAAAAAAAATGGGCAATTCCCTGACGCGGCCTCCTTCCGAATACAACCGTCCACAGTCTGCAGTGATCGGGGGATTGGGGGTGCCAACAGCCGTTTCTGACCGAAGAGCACTGATCACAAGACAGGCACCGACGCAGCTTATGTCAAGCCACAGCCGTCCAGAGGACGAGAAATGGCGTCGCAGGGAACTGCACATTCAAACGCTGATTTGCTTTGTTTATATAAGAGCAATGATTTTTGAAAGAAATTATTAGCTATGGTGCAAAACATATGCAATTAAATTAGACAAAACTGATAAAGAGTAGGCAAACGACAGAGAGCGCAACCTTATCAAAGAATACAGAGAAGTGAAATATTAGTGACAAGCGCAAAAGGTGTACTTGAAGTGGGAATGGTAAGTGGTAACACATATGGAAATGGTAACACATAACACATAGGAATCACATATATTCCTGCCATCCATTTTATAAGTTACTTGAAACTGGAACCAAAACCATTGGTGTCTTCTGTTTTAAATTAGTGCATCAATTCTTTTGATCAATCAAATTACGAAATTCTAAAATGAGTAACATAATTGATATAATAATTGAACATTTGACCAATGATAAAATTTATGCCTCCCTAATTCAACTACCGTCAGCTACCGTCATTAAACATTGTCTCATATATAGAAAAGAAAAACATAGTCTCAAAAAATTCTGGCCCTTTATAGGCCCTTCGACTAAAGCGCGCAAAGAAAAGTTTTGAAGTTCCGAGAAAAGCTAAAAATTAACGAATGCTCTGTAGATATTTTTACCATAAGCCAAAATTTTGACAAAAGCAAAAATTTAACTTTTTTGAACAAATTTTCACGCAAATTGAAACCAGGGATGGTATGGTTTTACAGTAGTCTCCACAGCCCGTATTTAAGAAAATCTAGACCCTAATTCCTAATGGAGGGGCAACAATTAGAAAGTGTTACAGATAGAAAAGAGAGTAAAGCACTCGGCAATTTTTGTTCGATGAGGAGACGAACAGAAAATAGAGAGTAAGTAAAAAGTATGGAAAAGAAGCGATTGCATTGGAGAAAGAATGTGCCATTTTGTTCAGCATGCCTACTTGTCTTTCCATTCTCTCTTACCTAGCATTAATAGTCGTTCACCAACGCACTTTAATTGGATCCTCTTCTCTCCACAAACTTAAAGTTGTTTTTTGCCACCAAACTTTAATTTGATGTCATGAAGGCTTGCTATTTTGTTTGCCAAACGTGCCGGGAGCGTTGATTATTGAAATTTATTAATAGAAGTATGCTATATGAAAAACGCCCGATGGGGCGAAAAAACACTTTTTTGTCGATAAATTATTGGAAAAAATGAATGTTGTAGTTAAATAAAAAATATTCAAGATTCAAATTCAACGAGTATTCAAATTCAACAAGTATGAAAAAGAAACGAGAGTGGGTGTATTGATGAGAGTGAAGAGATATTTGCCTCCAGACTCCAGAACTTAACCTCACTTTCCTTAATCTGCCTCTACTCTCCAGCCCTATCATTTCCGCATCATCACACATGTCGATAAATTATTTGAAAAAATGAAGCTATAAGTCCTTTTAACAAACAAAAAGTTTTCTATAATTTACGCTTTTTAACTCTTAACACTATGAACATACATAGTGGTCTTAACCGGTACCAAAAAACCGCAACCGGAACCAAAAAAATTTTGCCCGGAATCTGAATATTAATTGTAAACAAACGAAAACTGAAAATTCCGGAACTTTTATTATAACAAATTCAAATATTCAAAAATGCGACAAGCAGAAGCTGTTTTCCGATGGATAATAAGAGAGGCCGAGCTGCGCAGCGAGGACGAGGATCGGGCGCTAGACCGGCCCGAATGGTTAGCTTCGCAACTATGGGACGCATAAAAATTTTTAAAAGACACAAAATATGATAGGACTCAAAAAAAGTTTGGACTCATAATAATTGATAGGAATCGTTAAGGTCGAAATGGACTCATAATAGTCGAAAGGGCTTATAAACCGCAGAAGGGCCCAAAATATATCCTTTTACATATCGTATGGCCAACGCAACAGTATAAATTTGAACAATATATCGCCAAACCTAATCTCCAAAACTTCCAGTATCAATCCAGAAACTGTTTGCCCAACCAGTTAAATTCCAACTTTTGGCTGGCACTTGATCAAAATTTTTATTGATCACAGATGATAAAATTTATAATGTGAAGGTGAAGAAATTTATCTAATGGGTTTGAACAATGAAAAAAAAGATTAGACAATTTGGGCAAATACATCAATTTCTTTCCAATGCACTCGTTTCCTTTTTATCATTTTCACGTATCCTTTATTTTCTGTCCGTCTACCCTTCATCACCCATAAATGTCCAATGCATTCTTCTTCTTGAGCTGCAAGCCCTCTCTCATTGCTCCATTTACAATTTCAAAAATGGAAAATACAGTGGCAGACTAAGAGTATGTAAAGAGTTTATGAAAAAAAAATAAAATGTGAAAAAGTTGTACAAAAAAATGTGCCCGAAAAAGAAATGAGTGCATTGGAAGGTGGTAGCTATTTTGTCTAATTATCCTTCCTCAAATCAAACGCAGCAGTCGCATTTCTTCACCATCACACTCAAATAAGACCTTATTACCCGAAATAGAATCGCGCCACAGAGAATTTCATAATTTTTGCTAGTAAAAACATGTAATTTCCATTTTTATACCTTGTTAGCTTTTTGAAAATCTATAAATTATTCTGTTAAATAAAAAATAGGGTTTTGTGGCTAAAATAGGGTTCAGTGGTTACGCTACTTTTAGAAAATTAAGTATCGTTTCTGGTCGGTATGCCGGTACAGCTTTTGAAATTTTCGGATTGGTATTTTTAAAAACGAGCGGAGATAGAGTGAGGTATTTAACTCATTTCCCTTAGCATCCTACCCACTCTTCAAACCCAACAAGTGCAGTTCTCAAACATTGCACTAAAGCTTGATTCTCCCGGTTGTATAAGTATAAACTGCATTGCAGATGGTGTACAAAAATTAAATTGCCGCTTAAGGAGGGTTTTATGCTCGCAAAATCTAAAATTGATTTTAAGAAAAACCAGACATTATAACTCTGATCACTGTTTATTTTACGATGGTTATAGTTCTTTAAAAAATATACATATAACATCATATCAATTGAATCTCAATATTTTGACATATCTATGGTGCACTCTTAAATTAAGGCCTTGCCCGACAATTTTCCATTTGAGACTTTTTTGCCTTTTGACAATAGTCTCATTTTAGACTTTTTGGCCTTTCGCCTATTGTGAGATTTTTGTTTTTTAACCCAGCTTGTGAGATTTTACCACTTTATGAGCTTTGTGAGATTTTACCTTCTTTAATTATTAGTAAAGTGCTGAAACTGGTTCTGAAATCTGAACTTTATGAACTGAAAAGACTATGCATCATCTTGAAATCAAGAGATATAAAACCTTTCTCCAGCAGGCAAAATTTGTCGTATACTCTCGGCGGCGCCTATCAAGATGCAGAATCTACGGAATTCAAAAACAGGAAAAAATTTCCAATTCCTGGAAAAAATTGTCTCAGAACGTCCTCAAATGAGAAAATCAATTAATTCCATTTTTCCAAAAGTTCACGTTTTGGAAATGCATAAAAATGTAATTGTGCAGAAACTTTTTCTGTATAGACTGGATAAATCTTTGCAAAATCCTTTATTTTAAGAGACAAATTATATATGATATAAAAATAATTCCCTGGAGAAATGTTAATTCGAATGCTTCTGAGTGGGCAAATTTTTTAAGTTAACCCACTTTCCTCAATTATTAATTTCAAAATTTGGTTCTTCTTCAGTTTATGAGTCCCATCGGTTTTTATGAATCCCATCGTTTTTTATGAGTCCCAACCTTTTTTTATGAGTCCCAACATTTTTTATGAGTCCCAACCTTTTTTATGAGTCCCAATTACGACTTCCATCAATTTTAAGTTGCGAAAAAAGAAATCGGGTATGGGGATTTTTTTGCCTTGGGCATCATATTTTCAGGATTTAATGGAAGGAAAAGACGTTAATGAAAGTTAACAAGCTCGTTATAATTCTTAAAAAATTTGAAGAATTTTTCAAGAATTTACTTGAACAAATCCGCATTCAATATCCTGTTGTTTAAGTGTATACCTGTTACTAGTTGCTACTAGCGTTCAGCGATAATGATACATTTTTCGAAGTTCCGATACTGATACTGGCCGGTTTTTGCCCCCGTTTTTTGGATTTGCCCCCGACTGTTTTCGCCCAGAGGCCTAACCCCAAGGGCCTAGGCCCCAGGGGG
>JAEHOL010000107.1:0-10784 GCA_016432905.1 Hoplolaimus galeatus
TCGTGAGGACCGTGATGACGCCGATGGAGGCTCTTCCGGTGCCGGCTGGGGTCCATCGACCTCTTCATTCATCACGCTGGAGTAATCAGCTGTCAGGAAAAGCGTTATTTATGATGATATTGCCAATATTTAAAAATAGGGTTGCTGTGCAATGAATATTCATTTAAATATGAAACCTTTTTTTTCGATTTTTGCAAACCATTTATTGATTTTGGCTTGTGCTTAATATAAAATCAACGAAATGCATATGGAATAAACGAATGAATTAAACTTTACAAGTAAAAAAAGATTTTATTTTATCGTATGTAATAGAAATAATTCCTTTAAATAATATACGATTATTTCAGGATTCTAGAGCTCGATTGACAAACGCGTAGTCAAATTTTTAGGTATATTTATGCCCAATAATCTAGCAAAAAAAATAGACCATAACTCCTAATTACAGATCCGGAATTTCCATTTTACTTCAAAAATCTATGGGAAATTGGGGTATCTTGCAATAAAATCGAAATTCCGGATCTGTAATTAGGAGTTACGATCTAATTTTTTGCCAGATTATTGAGCATAAATATACCTAAAAATTTGACTACGCTTTTATCGATTGATAGCAGAATTCATAAAATATTTGCATATTTATTTATCATGTTAAATTTAACAATATTTCCATTTTTTAAGTCAAAAAATAATAATATTAGGATAGATTCCGCTGTTCAATATGCTAAGATAATGGCAAATAAAGCTTTTCGATAATTGATGCTTACTAAAGGATGGTAGTTCAATTTTTCAAATAAAAATGGTATTTCTTATAGCCTTATCACAATGAAAAAATAATTCAGAAAATATAGTGTATCTTGATAATTTCAAACTCGATAGAGAAACGCGTAGTCAATTTTTTAGGTATATTTATGCTCTATAAGCTGGCAAAAAATTAGAACGAAACTTCCAAGTACAGTGCCGGAATTTCGATTTTAATAAAAAAAATGAAAATTTTTATTTTGGTTTTTGGAGTAAAATCGAAATTCTGGATTTTAAATGAAGAGCTGTAAGCTGATTTTTTGGCAGTATATCAGGCATATATATGCCTAAAAATTTGACTATGCTTTTATCGATTGCTTTTGAAATTGCTGAAATAATCGTATATTACTTGGAAAATATTTTTTATTCTTTAATACAAAAAAAAGTTAAGTCACCAGCGCCCATTTGTATTCTGGGTGGCCCTAAAGAGGGCCGTTTGGGTTAAAACACACACAATTTAATGACATTGAACATGATCGATGTCAACAGCAGCAATGCCGGTCCCCTCCAGTTTGGTCGCAAGCTCGGCCGTCTTCGCGATGTACTCTTCCGGCTTTTTGCTTTCAGAGCAAAGGCAGTGGTGCCAGTTCTCACATCCTTCCGAGGCCAGAAGAATGTGGATGAATTCATGGATGACCGTTGTCACGAACATCCTTCTTCTGTTCTCGATGGGGTATTTGATGCACAAAGCATCCAAATCGAAACCCCATGTGATGAGGACGTCTTCTTCATTTTCATCGTCCTTATCGACTTCCGAACGTCCGAAGTCTCTTTTGCCGTCTTCCGTGAGTAGAACGGTGAAGATAGAATCTTCACCTTCTAGCGGACCGATTTCATCGAAATCGGGCAACTTATTGGTCGAACCTTCGAAATAGATGGTTCTAAAAAAAGAATTTAAAACAATTTTTAACAAAATTTTGGGAATTTAGAAAAAATTTTGATTTTTAATCAATAAAAAAGCGAAAAATTGAAAAAACATTTAAACAAAAACCTTATTGACTCATAAGCACTACGAGCAAACTCGAGTGCAGTGCCGTCCTCCACGGAAGGGAACGGTTGATCATTGCTGATCAACCGTTTAAGCACGGCGAACGCACGTTTCTTCTTCATCAGCCCGTGCGTTGTTGACATGTTTTGCTGCAGCTGCTTTCTTTTGTTGCTGGATCGTCCCATGTTGAATGCACACAAAAAGTGTGATTTAATTATTGCTTTTAACGTTTAAATATGCAATTAGCGCCAAGGCTGTTTTTCGACACGAATTTCTATTTGATAATTTTCGCGTAAATTCAAACGCCCTATTTTAATATTTTTATTATTATTATTCATATATCTTATCTATTTTATTATTTATGTTTATGTAGTTGTTTATGTATTTTTTTTCAATAAAGAATACATATTTATACATTTAACAGATTGGATATTAAAAAATCAATTTATTATTAAGAAAAATTTTAATAAGACAATTCTTTTTATGCTAATTGTGATTCGTCTATCCATTCTTTACCCGGATATCCTATAAATTTTACCAATAACTGTTTTTTGCCATTTTTAATTTGTTTTCTGAATACTTTTTCTATACGATAAGTGGTATCAGAATCCTTCCTGACTCGAGCTAATTCTTGTTCATAAAAAGACCCAAGAAATTTTTCACCTTTTTCATCCCTAACTTTGTATCGTGTAGGCTGTGATTTTAGCTCTTTAATTGCATCAATCTCCAGTATTTCGTCTCCATAATTAGGCAAATAGCCCTTCTCAAAAATCCCTTTATCTCTGCTCATTCTTACAAAATCATTGACCTTAAATTTTGGCCTCTTTTTCCTTTTGGCTTTTTGCTTTTCAAAGAGTTGACCGTAATTTTTGGCCCAAATTTTATTTGCATTTGAAAAATTTACATCGACGGGACGAAGGCCCCCGATAGCCCTACTTTTGGAATGGTTAATTGCCCAAACAATTTTATCCAAAACGTCCACCCAATTCATTGTTTGTTTTTCGCTAAAGTATCTATATATTCTCGATTTAATTGTTCGAATACATCTCTCTGCGAGTGCTGCTTTTATAGATGATGAATTTGCCTGAATTTTTTCAATTTCATATTTTTTAAAAAATTCCTTCATTTGGGCTCCTATAAATTCAGTGCCACGGTCTGAAAAAATTCGGTGTGGTATCATGTCCATTTGAGAAAATATTCGATCAAAAGCCGGTATCATATCTTTCGGTGTTTTCGAGCGCACTGCTGTTGCATATATACGTTTGGACAATACGCATATTCCGACAAGCATATATTTATTTCCACCATTGTGCCGAGATAATTTTTGAAAATCGGCCAAATCGACCTGCACATCGGTAAGATAGCCGGAGGGAATGGTCTTGACACGGGCAAAATGTACTCTTCTCGGCCGGTGGAGACCATATACGCGATCACCCTCAAGGAAATGGTCAACATCACTTTTTGTTATTTTAGGGTTTGCTTTCTTTGCTTCTTCTAATAATCGATGGGCTCCGGAAAATCCTGCTGGAGATTTTGGGTCATGATAAATTCGTTCTAATGTTTTGATTGCGTTTTCCATATTTTTGGCTTAAATGTTTGCCTTTTGCCTGATGAAGTGGAAGGTGAATCGTCACCGTCTTCAGGCAATACTTTCTTTACTTTTGAAGGTTTGGCCTCTTCACTTTTTTGGCCTTTGGATCCGCCTCGACTTTTTTGTTTAAAATTATCCCTTTCTGTTAAATCCAATATTTTTTTAGGTATTCCTTTTTTTGCCTTGTAAATTGTTTTTATGAAACTATCGCTAAACAAATTTTTCTGTAAAATGTTAGTGCCCGGTGGGGTGATATCACGCCATTTATCAGTAAGTATAAGGCACTCTAGAGACTTTTCTACGTTACTTCCTAAAATTGGACGACCATCGTTTCGTAGGATACGATTCCCTTCTATATTAAATTCATTCGGATGTCTCTTCAATATGCCTAAGATAGCTTCATATTTTTCCTGTTCCTGTTCAGTCATGTTTATCGTTCGTTTACTGGTTTTTGGGGTGGTAAAAGGGGGTTGTAAAGACTTCGTTGACATCGTAGGCGATATACCACCTATTAATGTACGGTCGGTTTCTTCGTCTTCCTCCTGTTCCTCATCATCAGCGTTAGTGTCATTATCTGATGAGTGATGATGTGAACTATTCTCGCTGGCAGAACTTTTACTAGATTTATTGATTGATCGATAAGCAGGAAAAGATGGCGAGAGATTTGTCACTTCTACTCTAGCTGGTTTTTCATCGTGTTCTTTTTTCAAATGCAGATATCTACGAAATTCTTGATCCAAATGTGCATGTTTAGTGCTCGAATCTACGCCTTTTTCGTTTTTTGCGCGATTCAATGCTCCTCTAACAAATTCTAAATTTAAATCGTCGGTTAAATTATGTGTAAGACCTTTATAAATGTCATATGGTAAAAGTATAAATTTATTCATTTTATTTTACGATAAAAATATATAAATAACTATGTTAGTGTTTTATTTGGTATGATTTTAGCAATTTCAATAATTATCGGTGTCAGGATTGCGGCAAATAATTCCGGACCAAATCCGCTTCCTTTTTGTATTAGCCTTCTCGCACCTCTTTCACACCTCACACGGCTCATCTGACGAACATAATCAATATAGGGGATAATTCGATTCCGCTGACGTGCTGTTAGCCGAATAAATCTATTTTTTACAAGATTTAAGCAAATTTCAATTATCGCCAAAAGCTGGTCAGTTGTTGCCCTCTTTAATATTTTTTTCTTTTTTCTCTCTGATTTCGTTTTAGCAAGTGCTTTCAGGAATCCCAAATTACTGCAAACAAATGGCGAAATTTCAACCGAAAATTCTTTTGAAAGATGTCTCTTATTAGAAAAGTCTTTATTAGGCAGCATTTTTTGGAGCAAAAATGGTTTTTTCTTCGTCCTCTTTAAAAATATTTGTACGTAAACGTAATAATGGATCAGAAGCAGCGTGCAGATCAATTAATAAATAACCAAATTTTTCTGCTGTCGCGCTTTTGTAGCACTGTAAAAAGTAGTCTAATTGACGGGGAAACAGTTGCACACCTATATTTCGAACT
Source organism: Hoplolaimus galeatus (assembly GCA_016432905.1). Classification (NCBI taxonomy): domain Eukaryota; kingdom Metazoa; phylum Nematoda; class Chromadorea; order Rhabditida; family Hoplolaimidae; genus Hoplolaimus; species Hoplolaimus galeatus. The sequence goes on from JAEHOL010000107.1 coordinate 4,893, forward strand.
GAAAGTGCGCTTCCGGGCGCTCTCATCAAAACTATATATTGAGCGTTTTGTCGCGGTACTTTTATATTTTTCTCAAATAGATTTTGTGTAACGAAAATGATAGCAAAATTTTGATGATGGGATTTTTTTGTAAATAATTCAGAAAGGTATTTCTCTTCAATTGAAAGCATTAAATCGTCCATAATAAGTAATAGGGGGCGGGGCTGTTTATTTATAAGCTCTTCCGGTGGGACACCTGAATAAACATTGATGCCGGCCTTTTGCATCAAAGGAATATACGAATTGTACTCGCCATAGCAGTAGAGGATCGATTTCGGAGGAGGCGAAATTAAATAATGGGCTTGAAACAAAAATTTCAGTAAAAAGGTTGATTTTCCGCTAGAAGAAGGGCCGGATAAAACCATACCAAATGGTAATTTAAATTTTAAATCTTCTTCAGAAAAAACTACTTCAGAGGATGATGAATTCATTTATGAAATAAAAAAATGCAATTTATTATTTAAATAATAATCTTTTCATAAATATTCAGAAATTAAAACTCCCTCCCAAAAAATATCTTGCCTACATCATCATCTATTTGATCTTCTATATGTTTGTTTTTCGTAAGCTTCACTTCTCCGGCACCTCTCTGTCCATCTGACATTAATAACGGTGGCTCTGATTCCTGTATTTTTCGTTTTTTGCCACTAACTTTGGGTGTGTCTTCTGCAACCGTTATCGAATCACCCATTCTTATGCTGCTATTATCAATTTCTTCTCCGTCTGTCGATGGATGATGATCACTCTGATTGTCTTCGGCGTCAGTTGCCTCATCATCGGTAGAAAGGATCTCTTGCTTTATGTTGGTTAATTTGCCTTTGGGTTCGGATGTTTTTTGTTCTTTCCCGAGAAAGATGATTTCGTCATCCGAAGAATTGTTTTTGTTTTCTTCCAAAATGTTTTCATTAAATTTTTTATTAAATTTGTTTTTGAATCGGTCCTTTTTGGGCTCATTGGGCTTATTGCTCGATAGAATTTCGGAAGATGCCGGTGCCAAATCATCGTTGTGAGTAATGTTGAAAACACGACCCCGGGATTTTAGTCGAAAAATGCAATGTTTTGAGAGGCTATATACAATGTCAAAAGGAACAAACGGTGTCCCCTTAATCCTATTACAACTAACCCAAACCCCTTCGGCTGATATTACAAAATCGATTTCTGCCGTATCGCTTTTACAGGTTTTACACTTTCCTGCCTTGTCAAATTTAAGGATTCGGGGTGTAGTAATTCTGTCGCAAAGTATTTGTAGACCTGAAGAAGTCACCAAAAAATCAACTTTTGGGATTATTTTGTTTGTTAGAGAACTTTTGTCTGAAAGATTTAAGGCCATAATTTTAAAAATTTTTTATAATGATTTATAAATGAATTGGGAAAGGGGGAGGAGCTTTTTTTGCCTGACCTCAAAATTTGTTTCGTAAGAAATTAATGAGGTCAAGAGGGCGGAGGTGAAAAGACCGTGGTCAATTAAGCAATGGGTAGGAGGGTCAAATAATAGGATGGGGTAAGTGGGATAAGGTGGAATAGTTATTGACCTATCAATTCTTACCCATTCCCTGAACTTCACATAAAAATTGCACATATGAAAATGATTTTTATGAAAAACGAATAATTGCAATGCGCAAAAAAAAACCCGAAAAATGATCGAAATTTATGAAATCATTGAAAAAAATATTGAGATGATCATATGGGGGTCTTACATCCGCCCCCTCCTCCGGGTGTTTTCATCCTTCTCCCCCTCCGGGTCTGTTTGTTCCTTCTCCTCCTCCTTCTTCACTTTGAACTGCGCTCCGAGAACACGCGCTGGAAGAGCAAATATTGCGCCAGCAGCACGGAAAGCATCAGCAGCAGCACCACGAAATGGCGCTCTTAAATAGCGCAAAATATTATCATATTTATAATCGAATTTACCTTTATTCGAAATGTAACAAAATTTTAAAAATTCTCAAAATTTTTTATTTAGTTCATCGGTTGAAAAATTTACGTCGTCTATTTCGTAAACTCTATGTTTAAAAAACAGCTCTTTACACTCTAATGAATTTCGATTTTTAACCAAAATTTTCTTAAAGCTAATAATCTTTTTTAATTCCATTTTAGTTTTTATCTAAAAATTTAAAACGAATAATAAGTTGGCACTTATGCTGTCCCATACGTATGTGAAAACCAAAATTATCTATATATTTTTAGTGTATGGATTATCATAGAGTGGCCTAGCTGTGCCCGGAAAAGGGTTGGGAAAAATTCTCTGAAATGTCAAAAAAAATAATAATTTTTCACCAACTTGCCAAAATTTGTTGTCTTGAAAAAAAAATGAAAAAATTATGATTCCTTTCCATAAAAAGCAAAATTCCCCCATCCGAAATTTTTTCATGGCTACACCCCTGATCTTTGTATACTGTTTCGTGTTAATAAGTGTTGTAGCCTTGTAGCGTAAAGAGTAGAAGTTGGGGTCGGGATGATTGAAAGTTGGAAGGAAGAGGAAGTGGGGGAAGATCACCTTATGCAAATTTCCCCGGCAGCGCATAACGCCACAACGAATTCCCAAATCCCAATACCAAATTTCCAGTTTTTCGCCATTTGTAATATTAAAATCAACTTTTTAAAAGGACACCCATAAAAAGTTGAAAGTAGTTTAGGTCTTGTAAAGAATTCACGGCTACGGCCTGGCAGAACTATATAGACTAATTTGAAAGGGCAAAACAAACCTTTGGGGAGATATGTCCGCACAAATGTTCGAACAATGTCCAAATCAAAGTCTTGCTTAATTTGCAACGAGCCATCCGAGCATAAATTCTCCAAATACAAATGACCATTTTTTGTCGATGACATAATGGTAAATTGTAGCTAATGGTTGATCTTGATTCTGAAAGAAAATAAAATATGTTCGTGTAAAATATGTAAAGTGAACGTGAAACTGGAATTAAATAGAAAAAAGACAAGGCAAGTAATCAGACCAATCAATGGTAAGATGACGATGTGATGGAATAGATAGACTAATCATAAACGAATGATCGTGAGCGATGACCGAGGATCGTCAAACATTGGCGGTCGGCGGCCGGCCTTCGCCTTCAGTTCAGAACCGAACCGTCTTGGAATGAAGATTAAAGAAGAGAAGAATCAACCAGAATATCGAATATGTATATTTAATTTGGGATTTTGGATAAATAAGTAGGAAATTAATAGACATTAGGCAAATCGTTTCGAAAATTTCATTTTTTAAAAACAAAAATCTAAATGCCAATTCCGAAACAACCGGTCGGTGGGTGTAGTGTAGGAATAGGAAGGAAGGACGAAGGAGTAAAGTATAAGTAGGAGTACGGGTAATTTAAAGATAAAAAAACAGATTATGAGCGATAAGCCTAACACAAGCAATAGCATTATCATCGGTTAGATGTGTTTTTTAGTTTTTAATAAAAATCTGCAATTAAGCTAAATGTTATTTTTTATTTTAAGATAAAGCCAGGAAGGAAGCCAGCCATCAAAGTCAAACAAAGGTGTGCATAATATTAATACGGCTAAATCATAATCAATTAAATCAACAACAACAACAGCTGCTGAAGTAAGAAGATGCCTCTCTGGTAAGCTGCTCCCAATCTCCCTTACAATTAAACTCATTACCCTCCAAATTTATTTATAGGAAAGACATTGGCCTTACGTACACTCGGTACTCGCAGGTGGCTGCGGCCGGACTTCGAAACTGCTTGAAGAATGCGGCTGGCCCAAAGAAGCAAGCGGAATGCGCGCTGAAAGTTACCAAATGGGAGGCGGGCAAGCCAAAAAAGGCCGAATAAACACAACGGATGTGACACTTCGATTTAGTTGTTAAGTAATTATTCTTTTTTTTTTGAGCTCGTTAAAGTGTACTTTGGAATTTTATATGTATAAGACAGAAGAACAAGAAAAGCATTCAGCTAATATTTGGGTATTGGCTATGGTTGGTTATCCATGGAGTGGAGGCTTATGAGATGGAAAACCCTCTCCTTCCGGTCCCGTAAATTTTAAAAATCAGTCCAAAAATTTCAATTCTAGTCCAACGTAAAAAATTTCCCCCATTAAGCTCGCAAAATGAATATCATCTTCACAAAAATTATCCCAAAACCGTCCTCCATCAATCTTTCACAAAACCTCCCTGCCGGAGGGAACCTAATTAATTATTCCTGATGAGTACTTAATCGAGCTTTGCGTTAAATGTCAATTTTTGACGTAATTTAAAAAAATAATACCAACTTCAAACATATGGTCTTTATATGGATTGGGCGACTCTGGTAACGAGTTGACAACAAATTTATTGAAATATACCTACAACACAATAACAATCAGAAAATTACAATAAATTGATATCTAGCTTGCTTATTAGTCACTTTCATCTGTCAGCCCTGTCCTGCATCCCTAGACCATTCCTCTTTGTCCATTAGTAGGGCCAGGACTTTTGGGCATTTGTCTATCCTTTATAAGCCTCGCCGTCGCTGTGTGAATGGGATATGCAAAAAAAAGAAACTTTTGGTCGCGCATTTTTTCGTACTTTTTCAACTCTAGCGGAGCGCCGCTGGTCTCCTTTAAAATGCAACAGAGAGAATGACATTAATTTGCCAGTTTTCGATTTAAATAAAGTGAAAAGGAATTTTTCCTCCATACTCGAAAAAAAATGCGAAAAAAACTAAATTAACGATTCCAATTAAGTTTGAGGTTTAACAATAATGAAGCGGACTTCCATTATTTCACCAAACTCCAATGCCGACAAACGTCAACGCCTGTTGGATGGCATCAGCAATTTGGACACCACCGTTTTCACTCAACACAAAGGCATTCCAACATGGGCAAAAACATTGATGCAACAGATGGGAGAACTTCTGAACTTGGCGCGTGATCTGCTCGGTGAACAGCAACAACCACCACTTGACGACGACTTGGCTGCAAGGACGATCATGATCTCCAGACTACCCGAGAGCACAGAGGAGCGCCCCGACAACCGTGCAAGGGACGACATACGGCGTGTTCAACGGCTCATGGGCGACTGCGGCCTCGACTCCACCTTGGCCACTTCTGTCACCAGGCTTGGTAAGCCCCAACAGGACAAACCGCGAATCGTCCGCGTTCAACTTCCGACCAAGGGTGCTGCAATTCATGTTCTACGCAACAAACACAAGGTTTCCGAGGGCACATCCGAGGTTCGCTTACTTCCATTTCTGACGCGGGAACAGAGGGCTGAGAGGTCTAAGCTAATTAGGGAATGCATAGAAAAACGTGATCAGACAAAACAGGATTATATCATATATGCCAATAGGATTGTTTTGCGATCAGATCTCGTCAAAAATCCAGTTGTTCCTCCTCCTCAAGTTGTTACAGGCCCCAGTACTTCATCTCATCCAATATCTCAGTCTGTTGTAGTCCCTAATACATCGTCTGACATAGTATCTGAAAATATTTACCTCAACTTAATTTCAACTTACCGCACACATGGCTATTTTTGCTCCCCACGTAGCATGGACCGTGTGAAGGCATATGAACAATTTCATAATATTCCATCCTTTTTACAAAACTAAAATCTTTCTTATACCACATTTTATTCAAAACATATACACACCTATTTTTCAAAACCTTCTACTTATCTATTTTTAACAATACACAATAATTTTCATTATCTACATCGAAATTGTTCATAACTTCTTATTCTTTATTTTTAACACATTTCACGTTATACTGATGCTGGAATATATTTGACATCCTTTTCACTCCATACCTCACCACCCACAAGACACTTTCCTTTTATATCTTTTATGCATTTAATGTCATTGACCTTTTTCCAAGCTCACCAATATCAGTGGCCCTGCCCTTTTGATGAGCGTTTTATAAGAA
>JAEHOL010000108.1:0-10779 GCA_016432905.1 Hoplolaimus galeatus
GGAGATGGGTATAAGAGACAGAGAAAAAGAAGAGGCGGGGAAGGGGGTGATCAGTGAGAGATAAAATAAGACGAATAGAAAGATTGGAAGATGGAGGGGGAGAGAGAAAGAGAGAATTGTGGAGTCAGTAAAAATCGCACAGCTGAATCATCACAACAACTTATTAGTCTGGAGAGAGGGAAAGAGAGAGAGAGAGATGACAATCGCAATAATGGGCTCTCCCTCCGTTAATGATGATTATCCCCCAGCGCTTATTAGCCTGCCTCGGGCAATAAACACTACCAGCTTCACATCCTAGTTCCTTATTAGAGAGACATCAGCGCCCATTCTCAACTTCACCCCCAACCAAACTGGCTTTCCTGTCTCCTGGGTTTGGAGAAAGAAGGGACAATTTGCCTTTTGTTTAGCAATTATTTTTTCCTCCCATCTACTTCCACTTGTATCCGACGTCTGCTTTTTGCGCCGCCTTAAATTCGCTCTTCTTCATACTCTTAGAACTGAAAATACGTAGAGATGCAGACAGAATGTGCGAAAACAATGCGAATATTTACAAAAACCAATGTGTGTAAAATGTGCTTAATTAATGGCAATATTCCAACTAATGGCAATCTTCCAGGTTTGCGATCTTGAATCAGGGACAGTGGTGTAAATAAGGGTGACCAAAATATTCACCTACCCAAATTTTCACCTACCCATCCTGTTGTCCCATTCAAGACTAGGAAAACGAAAAGTTGTAATTGTAACCTAGGGGTATTTTCAGGCGCTGATCACGAATCTGGCGTTATTTTCCATAAAACGTGAAAACCAACGCCAGATTCGGGATCAGCAGCCTCGAAAACCTATAGTCCTGTTTTTTTCTAGATGATTTTCGATGGTTTAAAGGGGAAATCGAGAGGGTAGGTGAAAATTGGTGCTAAATAAGAGGGTGGTGAAAAAGTGTTAAATAACAATGTTAAAAAACACTATAAAATTCAAAGCTTATTGCAATTGATTGGGGTTGGAGGTGGAAATTGTACAATTCACAAAATTGTACATTTGCGGTGTGAGTGAATGAATGAGGAGGTGGTGGGTGTTGGTTGAAGCTGCTGCTGCTGCTGATTTGGTTGTATGGTGAGTGGATGAGGAGAAGGAGCAGCAAAAGCATTGATGAGGGGGTGATTCATTAGCATAGAAGGAGCCAGCGGGAGGGATGGATGGCCAAACCAAATTGTACGATTGGTGAGGTGATCACTGAAGTGATCCCTTCGCTCCTTCAGACTCGCCGTTGGCGACATGCTCCCCCCGGCGAAGGTCACTCAACAGGTGTGGTTTGGTACGGCATGCTCCACCATCCAGATCACGCTCGCAACGTCGTGTTTGAATTCGGTGATGTGTTGCAGTCCCACCGCTTCTCTTCCGCTGTGGAAACGTATTTGTGGCCAGCATGTTGGATGTGCGTGAAATTGTGTTTGGAGTTCCTGTTCCAATGCCACGAGTGATTGTTCCAGTGGCTCCAGAAATTGTCGTAGTTGTAGGAGGTGACCCTCATTCAGACTTTGGAGTAAATCCTCGTCGATCATGTTGAGAGTCTCAGCCAAATATTGGAAGGTTGGTTTCAGACGATTGAGGGTTGTTTCCACCAGCAACGTTAGTGGAGGATTCGATGTTTCTCGCCGAGAATTGCGTGGTTGAGGTGGGTTTTCTGCCATCTGGATTGGAGAGTTGTTTGAAATGTCTGCAGATTGTGAAAGAGGTGGCAATGTAAGGAGGAGAATGGTGGGTAGGACTAGGCCTCGGGTGAACAGTGCCTTCCATAGACGCAAGTGCGGATTGAATCGGATGAAGAGGAAAAGGAGTAGGATAAGCACGAACAGAATGCACAGAAAGATGATATTGTGCGGATAGTTGAATGAGATGTAGGAAATGAGTGTTCGGAGCGAGTTCAGGTCCCAGTTGTCCCACCAAGATCCAGAGTTTGGAGAGAAATCGCTAGAGCGATTCAGGGCATTGCCACTTTTGATGTGTAATCGATGGGTAGGTCGGGATGTAGCTGAGCTGTCCGTGCATTGTGAGAACACTCTTTCCAGAGGGACATTCCACTTCGCATTGGAGATGAATATCTGCATCCGTCAGTGACAGCACGATCTGTTGTGAAGTGCCGTTTTCAGCGCAACGTAGTGGGAAGTTTGTGCCGTCCGGGCAAGTGACTGCGGCCAAGGCTGACCCAAAGTTGGTAGTGCAGGTGACGTTTGTTTGAGCTCCCGTAGAACACGAGAAGCATCCATGTAGGGGTTGGGCGGTCGCTTGGCAGCTGCTGTCGTCCGTCTCCATGGTTAACTCCATGTTTTCTAGCTGAACAGTGACTTGGATTGGGGTGTATTCTGTTTCAGCGTAGATTTGCTCTTCGTCATTGTGGATTTGGAGTTTGGATGATAGGAGCGGCAGACGTTGGTCGGGTGCCTGAATCAGTTCCTCCAGATTTGAGTCTCGGCACAAGCATTCCATTTCGCCTGTTTGATGGTTCGGAAAGCACGAAGTGCATGCAGCTGAGTCTAGTGAACAGTTGAAGGATGCAGCTTCCGCTTCAGTTTGGCAGAACAGGTCCACTACGAAGTCATTAGCGATTGCTGCTTCTCCACGGTCATTTATCAGGAAGGAGGAGTGAAGGATCGGTGTAGGCGGATATGAAGTCGGGGCAACACTTATGCTGATGTTTCCCCAATGATGAGTCCGTCCCGGCTGTAGAGCCAACTCCTGTCGGTTTTCCTGTCCGTTTCCATAGTTGAGTAGAAGGTGCACGAAGATGTCGTACTCGAAGGTGATGCACTTGAGTGTCTTGTAGACCATGTCTGTGAGTGGTTGCGCATATTGTCGATAGTATAGACATCCATCAGTAGGAAGTGCACAGTCGTAGCCCCAGAATCCAGGAGAGTCCAAGCAGTATGTATTGCCTGGCAATCCGTTGACTTCTCCGAGCTCGTCGACGAAGGAAGAGGGTCGGATCGTCATGCAGTGGTCCCCACGACAGCTACCCATGTGTGGACAACGTTTTACCGATTTTGTGATGATTTTGTAGGAACGAAGCCAAGCCATCGATTGGGGAATACATTGAAGTCGCAATTGTTGTAGACTTAAGCTCAATGTGCCTAGCGTAAGTCCTTTATCGTCTCGCACGAGGAGGTTGACCGTTTGACCAGAAGGGAGCAATGTCATGGTAGTGACACTGTTGACTTTGCAGGTTGTTCCATGAGCTGACCGCACACAGGCTGCGCTGTTCACAGTTATGGGGACGACTTCGGCTTGGATGCACATAACCATCGATAGCAACAGGATAGAGGCAGCTATGTCTGCTGATGAGTAGCGTTGGCGTCTTCCCGTTCGTATTCGCCCACTTTTAGTTGGACTCAGGAGGAATTCGTCTTCGAACTGACGTGGTGTCTGAACGTTTCGGGGTTGTCGTCGTCTTCGCCTGCAACAAGTGTTCCAGATGAGCCTGGCTAAGTAGGTCAGTGGTTGGAGTGCATAACACAGTACGCGAAAGGCAAGGAAAAGTTGGCTCAAAGTCCAAGAGATGATTGCCAAAGTGACCATCACGATGAAGCTGGTTGCTGGCACAACGAAGCGTGGATTGCAGTGTGGGTTGCTGAATTGTTCCCAACACCATTGACAGTCGATGAGTTCGCACACGGAAGTGGCATTGCATTTGTTGGTTTCGATGAACTCTCGCTTTCCTTGTCGAATCTGAAGCTCACACTCGTAATCGGTGACGAGAATTTCCATTGGCAGAAGGAGTTCAAAGAAACGGTTGTTGTTTGCCAAGCATTGGCCAGCACAACAGATAGTTGCGTGTTGTATCTCGGGAGGGATTGTTATGGAGACACCTCGTTTCGTGCACTGCAAATGGCAGTCCAGGCAGGTGTAATTGGTTTTTGTGGCGGGGTGGGCACTGGAGTTCGGTCCCCAAAGAGTGAGTAGTGTGACGATGATGACCACCGCAGGTTTTCCATCTTTTCGACGATGAAGACGGCGGGGCGCTCGACGGTTGGTGGGCTTGCACACATATGTTTCTCCATTACGCTGAGAGGTGCATGGGTAGCGACGCCAGTTTTCTTTGTCGGAGATGACACTTGACGTTGGTTCATCCTCGGTTTCCGTCAGCCAGACGTCATCGTCCCTTGGGTATTCTTCGTTTTCTCCTTGTTGTAGGTACCAGGCCACCAAGTTGATGAGCAATCCGGCGAGGATGAGTGCTCCCAGGATTCCGTAGAAGCCATAAGTTGTCGGCACCAGTTGCAGAGGGTTAGTTGCGCCCAACGGTTCGGAAGTGGCCAGGGTGAAGCAGCTTAAGGTGATGAAGACAAGCAGTGCTGTCGTAGCCATCTGTGCCGCTCTGGCTTTTGCCCGAGTGATCATTGGGTGTGGTGAAGGTGGGAGGCGCTGTGTTGGAGCTTCTTCCGTGGCTGGTGCTGTTTGTGGAAGTTCGCTTTCGACGAGTGGTTGAATTTCGGAATTAGGGTTAGAGTCTATTCCAATCTGGGCTTCAAGGGGACAAAGTTTGTTGATTGGTCGGGTGATCACTCGTCCATTGGATATTCGTAATTGTGCACTACGGATGGGGTTCCCAGAAACCGAGACAATTCTGCCTTGGCGCCATATGTTGCGCGGACAAAATCGATCTTGGATTAGAACAACATCTCCCACTTTTGGCGGATTGGGTGTCTGAAGACGGGGAGTATTGGTGTGGAACCATTTGGATTTTTCTCGGAGTGTGGTGAGGTAGTTTTGATTCCACTTTCTCCAGAAGACAGCGTGGGAGTCTTCTTTTGCCTTCCAGAACGCCAAAAGTTTATTCTGTGATTTGAGTTGTGAAGTGGTTGCTTCCTCTGGTTGAGCTAAGTCAATGTGAAGTTCAACACCGGGGTGGAGGAAGTCGTTAGGAGTTATAGCGTTCAGGCCGTCTTTTGCATCAGTTACATAATGCAGAGGACGAGAGTTGAGTGTTGCTTCCACTTCAGCGACGAAGGAAGTCAACTCATCATATGGGAGGATGCGCCGTCCTAATGTTTTTTGTATGTGTGTTTTGCAGAGACCGACGAGTCGCTCGGAAAGACCGCCGGACCATGGACTCAACGCTGGGATGAATTTCCACTCAATGCCTTGTTCAGCAGAATGGCGCTCCAACTGTTGCCAAGCTGGTTTTAGCAATTTTGAGGTTTGAATAAACGTCGGCGCATTATCACTGAGTATTCGTTTTGGTCGGCCACGCCTGCTGATGAACCGACGTAGTGCATTTACGAAAGATTCTGCGCCACAGTCCAAGACAACTTCAAGGTGAACAGCTCGGATTGTCAAACACGTGAAGAGTAGAATCCAGAATTTGGTAAGTTGGCCGTCTCTGTCTCGAAATTTCGATGGCCCGAGGAAGTCCAATCCAACTGATTCGAAGGCAGCCCGTCGACAGACTCTGTCCTTCGGTAGTGGTGGCATTATGGGTAGAGCAAATGGGTAGGAGCGCATCATCGTGCAAGGCTGGCATCGGTAGATGACTGATTTGACGGTCAATCTGGCTTTGGGAATCCAATATTCTTGTAGAAATTGGGCGAGAGTCTGATCAACGCCAGAATGTTTGTTCGATTCGTGGATTTGTTGTATCAGCAGCTTGCAGATGATAGAATGCCGAGAGAGAATGATCGGATGGGCAAACTCGAATGGACCATCAATGTTGGAGAGTCTGGTTTTGAGACGATAAACGCCCGAAGGATCGATAACAGTCATCATCTCGTTGATTTTCGCCATGTTTTTTGCTTGTTCTAGGCGAATTAGGAGTGCAGTGGCCAATTCGTAATCGGCGGCATTGAAGAGACCACTTTTGGTAATTTGTGTCCAGACAAAGTTGCGTTCCGCTTGCGGCCGAAGTTTGAGGTTGAGAAAACGTAGGAGGAAGAGAGTCGAACGGAGTAGCTTGCTCCAGCTTCCAAACCGTGAGAAGTCTATGGCAATTTCCACTTCAGTTGCCATTAACGTGACTCCAGGTGTCTGTGTGGAAGTCGACTCGTCTGTATTGATGACCATCGTCATGAATTTCGGCCATTCCGTCTCGTCGGAGCGTAGCCAATTTGGTCCAGCCCACCAAAGTGAGTTTGACGAAAGTTCATTAGGTGAACATCCGCGAGTTGCCCAATCAGCGGGATTTTCGTCTGTTTTGACGTAGTTGAACTCGATGTCCTTGTGGCGACGAATTTCTCGAACTCGATTCGCGACAAACACGGGTTGATGCCCCTACTCGTCCACCCAATAAAGAGCATCTTGGCTGTCTGACCAAAGGTAAAGTTTGTCGACTGGTCGATGAAGCTCCTTCTTGACGAATTCGAGACATCGAACTCCGATGACGATGCCCATCAGTTCCTTCCTTGGTATAGTGAGTTTCGAGCTTGCTTTTAGAGGGCAAAGTCGATTTTTCGAGAAGACCAAGTGGACATTGGTATCTGTTTCCGTCTCTACTCGAAGATAGACAGCCGCTGCGTATGCTAACTCTGAGCTGTCAGTGAAGACGTGGAGCTGGAGTGAACGACCATCTACTCCAAGTAGTTTGCGCGGAATTGTGACGGATTGGTTCTTCCATGCAGACAGCAAATTCTTCCACGGACGAGCTGCTTCAGCAGGAAGTGATTGATCCCATCCGAAGGAGTCTCCCCAGTCGTATTTCCACAACTTTTGGAAGATGAGCTTTGCCGGAAGCAAGGTTGGACCAAGAAGGCCTAGAGGGTCGAAGCAAGACGAGATGACACTAAGCACGTTGCGTGGAGTGAAGATTGTGGGTTCAGTAGTGTCCGGAAATTCCATAAAGATAGAATCCTCGTCAAGTTTCCATTTGAGTCCAAGGACTTTTGGCATTGGTGTGTTGAGGCGGTCCTCTTCTGGTCTTGAATTCATCACCTCAGGTTTGTGGCTGACATACTCGCGAAGGTTCATTTGAGCGGAGTAGAATATCTCCTTTGCTTCCTTGCTTTGCTGGATTGCCTCTTCCACTGAGTTGCACTCGAGAAGGACATTATCCACGTATAAGTTTCGAGCCATTGCTTCGGCAAGTGGTGAGTTGACTTTTTTGAGATGATGCCGAAGAACAGCCGCCAAAACGAATGGACTGGAGATCACTCCGAAACATATTCTAGCGAAACGGTAGATTGCTAGGTTGTCCGGTGAAAGTGCTTTGGTTGGATCCTGAAGCCAGAGGAATTTGACTACTTCGCGATCAGGTTCTTCCAGTCCGATGGCAAGGAATGCGCCTTCGATGTCAGCCAGCACCGGGACTTCCACTGCTCTGAAGCGAATCAGCATGCCGGCGAGGCTGGGCAGCAGATCCGGACCGCAGTGGAGGAACGAGTTCAATGAGTCCCCGTCTTTGGTTTTGGCGCTGGCATCGTAGACCAGTCTGAGTTTGACTTGAGTGGGTTTGTAGGTGACGACTTCGTGATGTGGTAGGTAATGTTCGATGCCGTCAGGATTGGTTTTTGCCACCTCGATGATCCCTTTTCCTACTTGAGAGGCGATTCGTTCTCCATACGCTTGGAACAGCTCAGGAGTTTTGCGGAGTTTGCCAATGAGGTAGGTCAATCGTCGGAGCCAAGATGAAAATTGGAAGGTAAGTCCGCTGGGTTTCTCTTCCAGGGCCAGGAGATGTAGTACCGTCCCGTGGGATCTTGGCGGATTGAATTCTCTAACATCTCTTTGGCTTGTTCATTGTCATCATTCTGCGGTGAGTCGGTGATTCCGATTTACTCCAAGTCCCAGAACTTTTCCATCGGGCTGTCTGCGGACAGGGCCATAACATCGGAGGTGTGCACGGCCATCAGAGAAATGGACCGGCTTGGAATTGTGTTTGGAAGTTCACCACAGACGATGCGGCCGAAACAGGTGTCGACCAAGAATAAGTTGGCATCGATTTGCTTCTTGGATTCGAAGAACGACCAAAAGTGTCGAATGCCTAACAAAATGTCTGGTTCCTGGTTGGCGAACTCGAGAGAGCGTTGAATGTCGACAGAATTCTCCGAAGAGCTGTTGCTGAGGTGAACAGTGCGGAATTCCTCGACCAGTTGCTCCCTTTCGTTGAGAAGCACTTCTTCCCATTTCCCATCTTTTCTCCGCAGTAGAAGTTTGACGAGAGGGGAACGGAAGCGCATTTGATGGCAACCGCCGAAGCCGCTGATTTCCAACACTTCTGATGAAACCCTTGGTAGACCCAGTTTCTTGCTGACTGAAGTCTTGATGAACGACCCATGGCATCCCGAATCGAAGACAGCCAGAGTCATGAGTCGAACTCGACGGTTGCCAGGCGACATTGCTTGGATAGGTATGGTCATCAGGAATGCAGGAGGCTTGGTGGCGGATTTGGTGAACAGTGTCGGCACTTGCTGTGCTGATTCTCGCGGAGCCACTGTGATCGCAACATCCGGTGAAACGCCACTGTCGGTGTTTGGTTGTGGTGCTGCTACGACAGCTGCTGTTTGTTGGTTAGATTGTTTTAGTTTGGGGTTGTTTGTGCTCTTTGATTGATGTTTTCCTTGTGAATTTGTCTTCTGATTTGGTTTGAAGCAAACCAAAAAGTTGTTTTGTCGCAGTTGCTACAACGTCTAGGGTCCTCACATTCTTGAACAGTATGGCCTTGTCTCAAACAGTTCAAACATCGATTTTGTTCTATCAGACGTTCACGACGCTTTTGTGGTGTATCGTACTTGGGACAGTTGCTGGGTCGGTGTTTAGGTGAAGAGAACAACCGCCCTTCGGTGTACGAAATGTGTTTTGAGGCTTATGCTGAACCGCTGAGAAGGCTCTGTCCGACGGTGCAAAGTCATCAGCTTCACCAGATTTTCTCGGCTTTTGCTTATGTGGCTTCTGCGGTGTCGTAGCTTGTTCACTCGATTTTGTGATGTGAGCGCATCGGTGCACTTCCTCCTTCACAGCTACCATCTCGGCCAATCGGAGTTGATAATCTTGGTAAGACCATAGGATCCCATCTCGGCGTTGTTGAACAATCAGTTCTTCAAGAATGTTCCGAGGAAGTTTGGATTTGACAGCGCTGATGATGAATTTGTTGTCCACTCGCTCGCCATAGTCCATCAGTTGAGAACAGATTCGTTCCAGATTCTCATACAAATGACGGAGAGACGAGGGAGAATCGTTGGCTTTGGGGAGTTGCATAAGTTCCGCTTGTAGGGACTCAATCAGGGCCAACTCATTGCCGAATCGCTCCTTGAGTATTGCAACAACTCTTGGATAATTGCCGGCAGAAGGTGGGTAAAGCTCAACAGCACTCTTTGCTACTCCGGACAAACATCCGAGCAAGTACAGGTGTCGTGTGAATGGGTCCACTCTTCGTGCGTCCATTGCTGCGTTGACCAGGCTTTGGTGTCACCGGCCAGGCTTTGGTGTCACCAGAAAACTTGGGTAGACCCAGAGCCGGAAGATGCACTTCGAATGGTGGTGGAGCATCAGTTTGATATTGGAATCGATTGGGACCATCCATTGGTGGAGCATCAGTTTGGTATCGGAATCGATTGGGACCATCCATTGGTCGGAATCGATGTGGTCCATCCATGGGTGGAAACGTTGGAAAACGACGATCAGTACGTGGAGTCACTCTCCTTGCTGTGTACACGGAGTATTCGTCGCCCTCACTGTCCATCTCATCGTCGCGCTCATGCCCCTGCCTGTCTGCGTTTTGTTGCGGAGGTTGCTGAAGCGGTTCCGCATCTGGTTGTGGCGGTTGCTGACGCTGTTCCACTTCTGAAGGTGGTTGCTGTGCCTGTTGCGGTTCTGCATTTTGGGCTGCCTGTTGCTCCCCTTGCTGTGAGCCACCATGAGAAGAAGCTTCCAGCACGGCGTCAATGCGATGAAGCAGGTCCCAGCCTTCCTCCATGTGTGCGGTGAAGTGTTTCCAGTTGGCATTGTCCTGTCCGAGAATTTGCTGGAAATTGTCGTAGCGAAACTCTTCTTGAACAAGTCTGACGTCATCCAGTGTCTGCATGTAGTCACCCCATTGTTCTTTGCTCGTCTTCAGCCGGGCAATAGTCTCGCCGATACGTTTCCTCACTTCGCTCAGTTGTGTAATTTGCTCATCTGTGCGCTGTTACAGTTGCAGGAGATCTTCTGCTTGAGCCATAAAGCGTCGGAGGGTGCCAACAGCAGGACCAATTGTTGATCGGATTGCACCAGACATTGTATGTTTTATAGTGTGAAGAAACGCGGATGTACGACACGGCACGAAAGTGGTTGACAAATGCACGAAAATGTGTATTGGCACGAAATGTGTGTGAGTACGGTTAGTGAGTGATGGGTGTTATCCAAAGGAAGTAGCACGCAATTGACACTCAAACTTGGTTATATGTGTGTGTGAGGTGAGGCGAAGGGACAAAGTCACTACTCGCGCTCAATGTGTTGTATGATGTGTGAAGGATCTGCAAAACAGATCCCGGGACGTGGCACCAAATGAAACCAATCGTGTATATTGTGTGTGTGGTGGAGATGAAGCCCTGGTTCGGACTTTGTGTGTTGGTTTCTTTGTGTTAGGTAACTCAAGGTGAGAGGTCGGTGTGGGAGAGCAAATGTGTGAGCACAACCAAATAATGTGTTTATTGTTTGACCTCAAACTTGGGTAATTAAACCAGGGACAAAAAGTGAGAAAAAGGTCGGGACAGAACTGTATGATGACGAGGGAGATTGTCATACATACAGTATATGCAATAAAATGCGCGAGAGCAAATGTAAAGTGGGTGGTAAGGCAATAAGCAATATGTATGTGGT
>JAEHOL010000109.1:0-10772 GCA_016432905.1 Hoplolaimus galeatus
ATAAATAATAAAACAAATCTTGTTAAATCCAATTATTTTTAATATTAATTCATTTAATTAACTTTGTTTTTTTTAAACTAACTGTGTTGGCAAATATTGGATTTTATCGAAAAAATAGATTGTTTTGCATTTATTATTTAGTTTATTAAATTTTGATATTAAACAAAGTAATTTATTTACCAATATTTATTTTTTGAAAGTAATCAGCATACTTTTTTGTATCTATTTGTTTTAAACTACTGTATTTTAAATTTTTTATCATAAACCATTCAAAAATATTTTGATCGTTTTATGAAGCCAGTAAACACGCGTCTACGGATGTGCTTTTTATGTATAAATTAGTAAAAAAACTTACTATTTACTTTTTTACCTATTTGATGGTTATTTTTCAAAAAGTTTTATATTTTTTTCTTAATATTTTTTTTTACGATTTTTGTATAAAAAATGTTATTTTCAAATGATTTTTTAAAGATTTAAACCTGTTACTTTTATCGTCCATTAATTGCAAAATATTTATCATAAAATTATTTCATTTGCTCGCAGAGGCGAATCTCCGCAACACCTTTGTTCTTATGAATGCTATTTTAAATAATTTTTAGTTTTTTGTTTAAATTTTAAGAGATTTTTTGTTTCCATATCTACATAGTTATTTTTTAATATATTTTCATAATATTAAGAAAGAAAAAATGCTTGCTTCTAGAAGCATATTTAATAAAATAAAAGATTATATTAAAACTTTTTTACTATTTTTTTTAAATCGCCGTATGTTAAAATTGTATTACTAACTAAGAAGTACATCATTTCCAAAAAATGAAGATAATCAGTCAGTTATTTGATTTTATTTTGTTAGATTATATGATTAACTCAAATAAATCTTTTTTATTTAATTAATTAGTTTTATTGTCTTAACTTATTCATAGCATTTTATACCTAATAATATTAATATCTTCTTCTATATAAGAAGCAATAATATATTTATTAATAAAACGAGCAAACGCCCTCAACAAACGGCTCAACAAAAACAAGCATCGCCATACTTTGACAGTTTTGTTATCTTGTTATTGTTCACTTCATTTCCTTTTTTGTTTTTTGAATATTTTTGTATATGTATATTCAAAATGTATATTACCATTGTAGACTTATTAAATTTAAATTTTTTACTCGCTATAATATAATTAGCAACACGGCCATCACTTCCAGAGATTCAGCTTAATTCAAATTTAAGCTATAATATAATAAATAGTATAATCCATTGTATATAATATATATGTACATATTTGTGTAAAAATTTGGAATATTTTTATTTCGCTAAAATAGATTTGTTAGTTTTATTTTTCATTTTTTTGTATTAATGATCAACTAATAGATTTAATTATTTATGATTTTTTATTTTACTTTTTATTAAATTGACCTTAATCCGCCGTCGGTTGCTCCAAACCCAATCTGTCTCCGATGTTGATGGGGAGGACACTATTCGGTACAGAAAAATTTGCTTAATTGTTTCCGTTGTCTTTGTGTAGGTACCGTACTCATTGAACACCGTATTCGGCTCATAGTCCACGACCACTGGCGCTGTCCTTTTTGGTACATGCGACCACTTGCAATCGCGGTAAAGCGACGATTTGTCAAACTGACGGTTGTGCCCCCCCCCCTTATCCAGTAGCGTAAATAGGGGAGGGCTTTGAGCACTAAAGCCCCCACTGTCGATTTTTTTAGCCCCTTTAGCCCCCCTGTCGGCAGGAAAAAAGAGAGGAAAAAATCAAGATTATAAAAAATAGTCGATTTTCTTAAGGCGAATAGATCAACTTTCGCAAAAAATTTCCTGGCGGAGCCTACCGGCACTGCCTGAACCAGAAAACTGCAAAAATGTCAAATTTTCGTTTCGAAATTCCCGTTTTTAGGTTCAAAATAGCAAAAGTTTGCATTTTTAGGACCAAAATTATCACGCCATACTTTCGGCGTTTAGAAAATAGGAATAAAAAAGGTCGTCAAAAATAATTTTAAAAATAGCCCCTCCTGTCAGAAATTAGCCCCCCAAAATAGCCCCTCCTGTCGACAAACTCTAGGTACGCCACTGTGCGCAAGGGTAGGGTCAAGATTTTAGCCTGCTAAATGCTAAAAGGGTGGGAGAGGGGGTCAGAGTCAAAATCTCTGCTAAATGACCTATTTTCAATTTTTTTCGACTTTTAGGGGAGGTCACAGGTCAGAGCCCTAAATTTTTGCTAAATGACCTATCACAAAACCAAAGATTTTTCGGCAAAATGATCCATTTTTGGAAGGAATTTTACGACAAAATTTTTACAATTTTAACTGTCTTTGCATGTTTGGAGAAAAATTTTGCAAAATTGGTCTCTTCATCCCAGAAAAATTGACCATTTTTTAGATTTTCTATTTTTCCCTCGATCCCACAAATTTTTGCTAAACGTCTTGCAAAATTTTCAAAATCCCGTGCTAAATGCTAAATGTACCCCCTTGCGCATGTATGCGGTCTAATATACGCACTACAAGCCGAAGTTTAGAATTAACCAGAATTTACCTCAAGAAAAAGCGAAAACAGTATGAATTTACTGGAAAATGCAAATTTTCACCACGCCGAAATTTGTTGCCTTCTCGGCATAAATGCTCCCTTCATTACCAAATTCTGGATATTGGATATGTCATATGTCCCTGTTTCTCGCAGCCCCTGGCTACGCACTTGTTCGTTACCTGTTCTATTCTAAGGGTCCACCTAGCTAACGTAAACTCTAGTATCGCCTGATTATTTTGGAATTTGAGTTGTGTCAGCGATTCTTCTTTTTGCATTTTTTTTCCTTTGCTAACTATTGTCGCAAAACTCACTTATTGGCTTCAACCATTCACCGTTCTGCTCCACCATGTAAAGTGTTTGATTTGTTTTTAATGCCGATTCCAGAAAGATCACGTAAGGAGTCAAATCGATGAATCCACTGTAGATAAAGCCTCTTCGAGTGCTAGGCTTATCCACATCATTGTTGTTGTCAGACCCAATCTATGTGTTGTTTACTTTTTAAATATCACGGTAGATTTACTAGTATAGTATTACCTCAGCCTCCATTAAATCCGGCCTATTGGAGAATCGGAAAGCAACAATTTTGACAGGCACATTCACAGTGGTTTTGAGGAACGATGAATCTGGCGGGTCATAGTCTCTGATGAAATGTGACGGAAAGAGATCACCTTGAAAGCATAAATTCATATATTGATTGATAAGGTGGATGAAACGAACCTATGAATTTTGCTTTTTTTTAGCATCTAGCATGTCTCACTTTAGCCATAGGTACGGCACTTTTATGTTTATAAATTTTTCTACTTGGCTCTGGCTGTCCAAATTTCAAAAAATTCGAGGGTCGCGGCTACTATCTATTATCCCTCCCCTTTCCATTTAATGTTTAATCATTAATCTATGACCTATGAGCCAGTACTCAGGAGCCACCCATCACGATCTCTAAAAATCACGATCGCCAAAAACGCGAAATGACTTTTTAATTATTTCTTCCTAAAATTTCCAAATTGGCATTTTTGAACATGAAATACTGGAAATAGCACCTTTACATTCGACATCAACACAAAGTTTTGTTCTCTTCTCGTTGGCAATAACAGTGTTATCCAGAACTGCACAAAACAAAAAAATCGCAAAACTAATCTAAAATAATTTATATGTTAGTTTTACTTTTTTAAATACAAACTCACATAAAACGAAAATCGAAAGAAAGGCCGAAGCTGGATACGATAATGATGGCCGTTAGATCGAAGCATTTCCCAAAATGTGGTATAGGTTGAACAAATAAATAATCAATAACCAATAGTTGATGAAAAAAGTCTGAATCTAGGAACCAGCTACTAAATGAGGATTTTATTTCTTTCTTTATTGTATAGGTGATCGATGAGATCGCTTAATGATTGTAGGATGAATTGTTTACTCGACAAAAGCGGTTTTGAATTGAACAATAACTAACTAAGAAACTAATAAATAATAAGGAAAGGAAAAAACAATCCAGGTAAAAATCAAAATTCGATAAATATACGTTACGACTTACGAGTGCATTTGTTTCCTTATCATTTTTCAAAATTTTGTTTTGGGTTAACCTCCACCCCCTTCCCTACTCCGTCGAAGGAAGAAGGAACACGGTCACAGTCTCACGGTCGAACGCGGATTCGGTTTTAGAATTTTGTTTTAGACGTAGCACGTAGGTAGTTAGTAAGTGGAAGTGAAAAAGTTTACCCACATATAAAGGGCATTCGTTTTAATACTCTGTCAACTCAATTTACTTAAATTAGATCAATCCCTCCCTTTCAGTTTCAGAAAGAAAAAACACATAACAAAATCATTGCGGAATGAGGTGCAATGCAACGTACAAATTCAACATCAACTGTCATTTCCTTCCGATAACCGTAACGGCAACCCAGGTATCGCCATTCACTTATCAGATTATTGAATTCACCGCACAACTTTTTGCACGGAACCGGTATTTAAAAATTGTATGTACCTATCTATCTGGATTCTGGGTTTCCTGGCTGACTGGTTCCGGATTTGTTGGGCAAAAAAGCAGGTAATCCGTATTCCGTAATCCAGATTTCCCTAGCGAACAACTCTCGAAAACTCTAGTATTACGTAATAAAAAAGAATTGAGGCCCTAAACTCCTAAACAACACACCACCGAATCAACAAATAAATGCAGCTTCCTTCCCTCCCTATATGTAATATTTGTTCATTTCACATTCTTCTTTTACCATCGATCGTTTGCAACTGTATACACTTTTGTCTCGCCCATCCATTCCAGTCAAATCAATTAATGTAGAGAAAACCATTTTTTACTCTTAGTCAAAAATCGGGGTATTTGCTTGCCTCTTTTTTCCCAATATCAGCTTCCCTTTTCTTTCTGTCATTCTCTTCCTTCCACTTCCATTAATTATTCACCATATTGGTACAATATCAATATGGGCCGGGCCTGCTACATTGTGTGATTTTATCGCGTTCATTCACCACCTCATTCCCTCTTCTTATCTAGTATCAGTCATACCAATAGTAAGGTTGGTATAATACCAGTAGTGGCGGAGGAGGGCAATTGTCTGCCCCCTCCCGAAATTGCTTTATTAAATTCCACTGAAATCATGCATTTTTTTGTACATATTTGGCAATTTTTATACATATTTCATACATATTTCTCGATTTTTTCGTACATATTTATGTACATATTTCGCGATTTTTCTTACATATAAATCGCAGCCCTGTTTATAATTAAATGTCTTATATCTTGGCTTCGCCATAAATTCCGGGAGATTAATCAATAAATATACACCTTTTAACTCTGTTTTTTGGTGAATTTCAAAATTCAAATACTAATTTATATTATATTTTTCAGCGTGGGACGAACACTTGGACAAAAATGTGTCTATTGCCAATGCGTGGACACATCGTGATGACCGAGCGCGCGAACTGGCTTGCGTGCCCGGTCATTGGATTCCGCCAATTTTGATGACTGTTTTTCTGCTCATCGCTAACATTCTACTCATCTCGATGCTTATCGCAATTTTCAACAACATTTTTGAGTCAACCAATAAAATATCTCAACAAATTTGGTGTGTATTTTATTTATGTACATTAATAAGGTAACATTGTACCATTTTTAGGCTATTTCAACGTTATCGTCAGGTAATGGAGTATGAGGCAACTCCATTTCTTCCGCCACCGTTTACTCCAATTTACCACATTTACATGCTCTTCAAATATGCAAATTACCGAAATCGCATATGCATTTGTTGTTCGCGGGTAATGCGTCGCATTCTCTTCACAAATTGTTGCTGCTTCGGAGCGAGGAGGAAACGGTCGCAAGAAAAGGCGGACGGCGAGAAGATGCAACCTCTTTCGAATAATGCGTATGAGCAAAGGCGAAGTTTGGGAAACGGAGGACAGCCGAGGAGCCAGAAAGAGGGTTTTGCGCTTTTCGACTTCTCATTGAGTATGCAATTTACGTTATTTCCTCTGTATCTTACATTACATACGCATATTGATGCGGAAACTCTACCAAATGATTTATCTTCATTTATTTATTAGAACTCTTTCTCTCCGATGACCAAGTGGAAAAGTTGCACGATTTTGAAGAAGAGTGCATGGAAGATCTTGGGCGAGAAAAGGAATACGAACGAAATCGTACAACGGAAGAGCGGCTATACCGAACAAGCGAGAGGTTCGTAATCAATAAATAAATTGAATTTCACCATAAAATTTCGATGTTTTTAGGACAGAAATGATTTTATTACGTGTCAATGACTTGACTTCAAAGGAAACTATGCTGAAGGGAAATGTTCGAGAGCTGGAGTCTAGAATTGAGCAAATGGAGAGCAGACAGGTTGGTAAGAGACAATGGATCAGGATTGACAATTAAGTGCCTAACGAAAGATGCTATTTAGTAGTCATTTATTTAGTCTAGTGGTGAAATTGTCAGTTATTATGGTCGATGGTTCAAAATGTATTAGGTGAAAATGAAAACGCACATTACGGAAAGTTTTTCCATTGCCTACTTGGAAAAATCTTATAATGCGGTGCGAAAATAAAAAGGAGAAAGTGTTACTCGTTATCTATATATAAATAATAGTTGAATGAGTGTCAAATTCTCCTAACATTATTATTATTATTGCCAATATTGGCTATAATCAATTTATTTTTCTCTTTTTTAGACCGAAATTCTTGATTATCTACGCCAAATTGGAACAACATTGCCTACTTTGGTCCAATCCATTCAAAACTTGCAACAACCGCTGATCACTGAAGCTCGACCATCACCGTCGGTCGATGTATTCCAAACTGACAGCCTGATCCCTTCTGAGGAGAGGCAACCTCATAGACAAGAGCAAGGGACGGGCGGAAGAATGTTGGCAACAAGCAGCGACAACTATTTGCAAGCGGACAGACGGAAATCACTGGGGCCGCAAAGCAGCAAGCAACAAACCACGTCAATGGTTCTCCCTGAAAATCGCGAGAAGCGCGCAAAGAGTGCCCAAGAAGAGCATCTCTCGCTCACAAATGGAAGCGCGCAGGAGGAGCACCTCTTTCCCGCGGTCGGAAGTTCGGCATCATCACTCTCCATTGTGTATTATCCGCTGAAATGTGGTGGAAGTAGAGCATCGCTTCATCCGCAGGACAGTGCGCAGAGGCGAATGCGAACAACAACAATCACGGGTATTCATTATAACTGGGCTTACAAAAAATTAATTAGCACATAGTCCCCGCGGACGAGGTTGATGCCATTGGCGAAAATGCCTTTGTAAGACAGATACTTTTTATCAATTTTTGTGAGCAATTATCGGCTAGAATTTGCCTACTTTTTGAATCAAAAAGCACTTTATCGGCACTGCTGACTGGTATATGCCTTACCATTCAAAGGCTGGCAGCATTCTCTTTGACCTACTTGCCTACCTTTTTTGAATCAAAAAAGTCGAAAAATTAATATGGACTTAGAGGGAATCGAACCCCCGACTTTTCGCATTTTCGCTTGAAAATGCAAAGCGAACGCTCTACCACTGAGCTACAAGCCCACATAATTGGGCGTACGATGATTATAGAAATAGAATGTACATTCACAGCAATTTGCTGGGATGAGCAAACAAATTGCTGCTCTACATTACTTATAGGGGGCTGCAAAAAAACAACCTAAAAACCTGGGTTTTTTAGGTTATGCAGGGTTAGAAACGACCTTTGGGTTAGAAACAATCTATAGGTTAGAAACAACCTTTTGATTAGAAAGTAACATTTAGGTTAGAGACAACCGTAGGTTAGAAAGTAGAAAGCGTTAGTTATATTTAATCAAGCCTAAACTTTCGTATAAAATCAAAGGAAATTTGCAAAAACAGGTACCCTGTAGGTAAAAAATCACGCAGAACCTGAATCAGGCCTCCGTTTTTCAAAATTCTCTACCAAGACAGGCTCATGTCAGGCCTGATGAGGCCTGGTAGAGTCTACATAGAAGAACATCATGAAGTTCATTTTTAGGCAATGAAGTTCCTTCATCTATTGGCACTGCTAGTGATTATGGTGGAGTCAGATCGAATTCCCAGCATAAATATGGAAGTGTGGCATCACTGGTAAGCTCCGGACTTTTGAAGGCAACTCCGAGTCTGTCGAATAAGAGGTATAAATACGCAATGAATCATTTTAATATATAAAACAAAACTATATAGCGAAAGTATGAGGAGGCGTTACCGTCAACACGAAGAATACACGTCAATAACAGATGCAATCAATATCGAGTGTGAAGAAGTTCCTAAAGGTACAGCATCAGCACCATCCTTCATGACGCATGTGGAAAGCGACGTCGGATGTGAAGAACACTCCGAAAAAGAAGGACTTGATGAAAAGAAGGGGCTTTATCAACAAAAACCCGATATACTGATTGATACTGAGCTTCAGACTGAAGATGAGGAGGAGGATGAAGACATGGAGGAGGAAGACGAAGATGAGGATGAAATTGAAGATGAACACGCAGTTAAAGAAGAGGAGCAGGCACAGAGAAGCAGTCCAGAAAAAAGTTTGCGGCGCAGGCTGAGGGAAAGGTAAATACTGGACATGCCAAATTTTTAGCTTCATGTGTCCCGTTGTTTTTAGCAGATCCATCCGTAAAAATACACCTAAGCTAGTGGGTGCTGAAGTTGGAGAGGTGTATGATGATGATGCTGAAATCGACGAGTTCGGACAGAGTTTGGCGGATGTGGACAATGCGTTTCCACGAGTTGCTACACCAAACACAACGTTAAGGCGCGCCAGACCGTCATTTATCCAGCGGCAAAACTCCCTTTTCAAAGATTATGAAGAGGTGCACTTGCTTATATATAAGTAAAACTCATTAAAAGCTCTTTATTCAAAGGATGTTGGGCGACCTCCTTGCGAACTCAAAGGAACATCACCGTCATTGGTAGTGGAAACTGAAGGAGCTGTGCACAATGAATTGGCCGCCACAACGAGAGGTCGCGAGGGAAAAGGCGGAGACGATCGGACATCGAGCAGTTCAAAGGTCAAAAAAGTCTCGCGTTTGGTCAATCATATCGGCTTTTTCAGGAGTTCATCACGTTCGGTGCACCATCGTCGTCAACAGCTTCAGAACAACCCAAATAGGGTGCAAGCTGCAAACTTTTATCGTCTTCCTGTGATCATTCCCTTGTTCTCTTATTAGGCCATTTAATAACACTAAACCTATACCTAACTACTAAATCCCTAACAATAAATGTTGTCTAATTCTTTCTATCACCCATAACTAAATCAATTCCTAAGTGTTGTTTAATTTTTCCTATCTGCCACTTCGCAACCAATTTTTGCATACCAGTGTGATCTTTTAATATCAGCATTTAAACGGCGTTCCTTTTCCTTCAAAAATATCTCGAATTTACATTTTATATTACCTACGCACAATCACTACCTATACATCATTAACAGTTAAACATATAGGTTTATACACAACAACATCTCTCATCGTTTTTGTTCCATATCTTGGATTCTTTTCAAATTCTGAATAAAGGAGAAAAATGATGTGGGAGATAAATATACGATATGTAGAAAACAGATAGCACAAGTAGAATAACGGGGAACGAGGTTTTTAGGGCTAACGAAGTGGAGGGGGAGGAAGGGGGAAAGTGAAGGTTTTTACAATATTCATCCGCCGAAGGGAATGGTCGATACATCTCTGATCGTTCGGCAAAACGCTTCAATGTGCAATCGTTCTCACATCCAGTAATGTTGTAGGTTATTTCTTCGTAATCCTTTGCATCGGGTGGCCAATAAAGTGCCTGATCGTATGGTGCACGGTTAGAGGGTGCACGGTGACATTTTTTGATCTGATTGAATAAGAATATTATTACCTTCACGTATGGCTCCTTGCTCGTCTCATTTTGCCAAAGTTCCATTGTCACGCAAGCCGAATAATGGGGATAACTGCAAGAATACGAAACAAAAAAAAATACAGAAAACAGTGATAAAGCATAAAGTAATACCCTTCGGCGTCATAATTGGTCTTATTGAAGCCAAGAGCTGCAAACAATGCTGAGATGGTGGTATCGTGCTGAAACAAATGGTTTACATCCCCGTAATTCCGATGAGTCATTCTTGGTAAGCATATTTTTGGATGTTTTGGGCTAACTTTTGCACGCATTTTTTGTTTTACATGTTTGTATTACCAGACACCAAAGGAAGTGCTCACCGCTGAATAAGCGAAATATTTCTTTTCCTGCATCCAGTTACAGAGCGGAGAACCAATGGGCGATTTCATACCTGGTAGTAAAGTTCATTTGATATTTACTTCAAATTTGGATCATGGATTTTATTTAAAAAAATTTGTGAAGAAACATTCGAAGAGAAAATTAAAAACACTTATTGAAAATGTTTATAGAGAATCGCTAATGTTTAAATAAATGTTCGTCTCCTCAATAAAAAGTTTGGGGAATCCATCCCTAAAGTGACAACCCCATGCCCACCAGTTAACAATTTCCGCGTGTTCGGCTTCATGCACTTCAGTTTGTTTTCCATGTTGCCAATCATTATCCAAAGTATGGGACCGCCTCTGATGCGTGGCAACTCAACATGAAAAGGCACTCCGTCAAAAGGTTGAAGACCTGTGGAGAAAAATAGTACATTTGTCGGACATTCCCTTCCCTTTGCTCACCCTACCCTTTCCATCGATCCACTCATCCAGCAAATTGTCCACTTTGTCAATGCGCTCTCGCAATGTTTTGTTTTGAGTCCAGTCTGGCATTGGATAAGGCAAATG
>JAEHOL010000110.1:0-10757 GCA_016432905.1 Hoplolaimus galeatus
GGAGGGGGTGATCGACTAACACATCCGCCGATCAATGATCCTTTCCCCCACTTCTTTACGCGGACTCTTCTTGTTCGCGACACTCCCGCGCGGCGCGCAAGTTGCCCCATCGGACGGTGCGTGACAGATTGGCGAGTTGTCCTCTGCGGTGTCGTGGCGGTGTCTCGGTCCCCATCTCTTCACTCTGCTCAGGTGGGAAGGCGATGTTCGGCATGGATCCTGCGCGCGTTGTCATTGTCCTCATGGCGAACTGTTGTTGCATCGCTGGGTTAGCGCCTGTCAGAGCCGTAGCCTGTTGCACGAGTCGAAGTTTGTTGACCACTTCCTGGATGAGAAACGCGAGGCCTAAAATGAGTAGGTCAATTGTGACCGCAACTCCTACGAGATTCAACCAATGCCATCGCAATCGTTCGAAGAGGCCTCGAAGTCGTTGCTCAGCTTGTCCAATCGGATCCCATGCTTCGGATGTGGCTGGGCCACCGGATCCCCTAACGGTCTCAGCGTGGTCTGCAGACTGAGCTGCGGCGAGCCGAAGTGTTTCCTCCGTGTGGTCAACCCACATTGGTAAGTCGTGAGGGTTGTGGACGAGATGATGGAAGACCACCACGTGGATCGCCGGGTACCGTGTGTACTCGAGGTGCGGTGACCACTGTTCGATCTGTACGGCTGCCCGTTGCCCAGTGCGCTGGTCGAACGCAATTGTCTCGTCGCCTATAGTGAGAAACTGAAGGGCATAAACGGAGCAGGGTCCGACCTGCGACGTGCTCGAGAGCGTCATGGTGGTTGTGTCGATGAAACCATTCCACTGTCGACCAAAGAGGCTGAGTTGCAACGGAAGAAACATGAAGCACTTGTCGGCACCGGTTGCCCTAAGGGTGACTTCGGTTAGATTTATTGTTGCGCAGTCACGGATTTCCAGAATCCGCGATGAGGCCCACCTGGCTTGAATTGAGCTTCGATTGAACAGAAAACGGGCGGCGCCTGTCGGGTTGTGCCGATACGTTTCCGGCAATCCCTGAATCTGTGAAGCCTTTCTCTCACATTCTCTTTGGCGCAGGATTTGGATGGTGCGATTGAGCCCTAAGAGGGCAGGTAGTTCCGAAGCCATGGATCGCGCTGCAACTTCTGCGTCCGTGGCGATTTCCATCTCTGTTGTGTTTGTCGCTTGTTGACGTCGTCTCCGGGAGACGCGACCCGGAAAACGAATTGTGTTAATTTGAGTCACCGGCACCAGAAACCCCTGATCGGAGCGATAAAAGTTGCGCCCTTTGCAGTCGGCGAAGATGTGTGTTGACTGCTCGCTTGTGAACGTCAGTGCAAAGTCTTTCTCGGTGCTGACCCAAATTTGCTCTTCCGCACTGAACTCTCCGGCCCAGTTCATCTTGTAGGGACGGTATTTGCACACTCGTGGCGCGACTGGGAGGTCCCAGACAACCATCTCGCCGGTAGCCAGTTCACAATAGCCGGCCGACGCTGTGCAGTTGTCAGCACGCAACTTTCCGGGTATCGTGACTTCCCAGCTGTTACGTTGTGCGAAGGCCAATGTCATGTGTGTGTAGCAGTTGGTGACCGACGTGTTTAACTCCGTTTTCCAGATTCTGTTCCACAGTGTTGGCTCCGGAATCTCTATTTTGTTGGACGTGCCTGTTCCTCCAAATCCGTTAATCCGTAATTCTCCGTCCGGTCTTGCCGCGTCACAATGGTTGCGCTTTACCATCATGGTACATATCTCTGGCTGCATCTTGTGCAGACGTGATGCGTTCCGGGGGAACCGATCGTTGAGGATGTTGCCGTAAGTCCGGACTTCGTCTGTACGTATAGTACAGAGATGCGCCATCAGTGGTACTGGCCCTTCCGCTGGCTCCCAAATGTCCAAAGTTGCCGGACTCCATTTTCGGCCTCCTTTAGGGATGGTGCATTGGATGTTTGCCGGGATGCTGAAGTGCCGTGGCGTTACTTCATGGTTGCAGAAGTAAGCCGAGAAGCCCTGCGGGATCTGCAGCGACTGTTCTGCAAACGTTGCTGGGCAGAACATTGACGCGATCATGCAAACGATCATGAAGTAGTAGGAGCCAAATGGTTGGAACCCTGGTCGACCCTTCTTTTGGCCTTGAGGTTGCGGCACAGCGGCCGGAGCTCGGTTGGAAGGTCCAGCCTTTTGCTGGAAACGCTCTATGGGTTTGCTGAGGACGGCGGACAATGCGATGTCCGCGAGGTTGCGCCCTTGGGGCTCCAGCCTCCCTGAGGCATCGGCCAATTCCTCTGAGGCGTCTTCCTGACAACAGCGTGGAATGACGATTCGAAGTTGATCCCATTCCCGGAAGCGATCCGTCATTGAGTCGATGAATTCCTTCACCTCTTTCCACTCGTTGGCCATGCGCACCTCATACTGGATTCTCGGCGGAGGAATGATGACCGTTGTTTTGCCGTACGCCGCCCATTTTTGGATTCATCGAATCGCGCAGCGAAAAACTTCTGCGTACCCACCTAGGATTAGGTGGTCCCTTCCGATCCACAAGATTACCGTTTCTATCTGCGGTCCCATAAAGCATTGGTTGGGGAAGAACTGTTCGACTTGCTGAACCTCCATTTTAATGTAGTAGCCGTTGTGGATTCCTTGGGCATAGTACTGTGCAACGGAGTCTCCGATGATGAGAATTTTCGCTGTGTCGACGATTGTCGTTCCCGGGAAGAACTGTTCAGCACGCAATTTGTTTAATGCGCGACCGATCCGGGCTGGCAGAGTGAGTGAGAGGTTTTCCGCATGCAAGAGCATCGACGATGGCCGGGCCATCTCACGAGTGTCGTATGCACGCTGGGTGCAATCGTTGAATGTCGCCTCGGCGACTCGGCAGTGCGCCTTGTGCAACTTGACGGCTTCCAGGAGCATCGACTCCTTGACCTCGGTCCGATCAAATTGTCTTGCCTTCACTTCTGGTGCCCACGTCTCATACGCTGCGAGAGTGGGCACCACCAGAGCCTCCAGGTACTCCGGCATGTTGTTGGAGCGCGGATTCCACACAGAAAACGCCCAGATGGCCAATGTTCTCTGCAACAACGTTGGGTAGGCGATCCGGACGGCACTCTCTGGGAGAGTTTTGAGCGCGTCAAATTTATTCAGATGCGCCGCAATTCGCCAATTGCTCAGGGTTAGGCACAGTTTGTGATGTCCTTGGCCGGGCGTACATTCCTCCATCAGATCCCATCCCAGCGGCGTAGGAAGAGGCGAGTAATCGTTGCCGCGGCTGAAAGTGTTCGGTTGTCGCGGGGCGACACGTTTTTTCGCCGGAGGATCGACCGAACTTCGGCGTTGCGCATTTGCCTGTTTGGCCTGACGTTGTGGGCGTTGTTTTTCGGCTTGATGGGCGAGAGGCGCGCGCAACGGACTGACCGAATGCCTCGGCCCACGGATTGGTGACCTGCGCTTTGATTCGTTCCTGGTTCGTGCCGGAGGTGGACGTATTGGGCTGATCGAACGTCTCGGTCCACGCGTTGACGACCTGCGTTTTGGGTGATCATTGACCCGACGGCGCAAGGTTGAGCCGAGTTGCCCGGCGGCTTGGCGCAATTGGTCGCGTGAAGACCCAGCGGCTTCGGTGGTTGTTTGTCGCGGCTTGTTGCGAGCCTCCCGAATTGCTGCGACCTCTTTGTCGCACTTACGGAACCGTTTCCGTAAGTCAGCACTTTCAGCGTCGACGGCACCAGCCGCAATGAGAACGGGCGCTGTCTGTCTTCTGCGCTGTTCTTCATAGGCTTGCCTTTTTGGGCTTCGCGGATCAAGTTGCGAAGGATGAAGCGGAGGTGGCACAGGTTGTTCAGGTTGCCCAGCCGCTCCTGCGGCTCGACGTCGTCTCATGTTCTCAACAATCTCCCTTTCCTCTTCTGTCAGATCATCGATGTCCATGATGCCGAGCGAAATCGAATCGTCCATCTGAAATTCAGAAGGTTGATTTTCTGGTTCCCTTGGTGGTGGGTCCCCCGAGTCGAACTCCATTGGGAAGAGAAGGTTGATGGGTCGGGTAAGGACATTCCCGCTCCCGGCTACCTTCACGCGCGCCGAGCGCGAAATTCCGTCTTTGCCTGGAAGCAATTCTTCAATGTACCCCCACTTCCATGCATTGCGCGGCTGATTCTCATCTTGTATGAGAACTACGCTTCCGGGTGAAGGGGTCATGCCGCTCTTTCCGAGCTTCTGTTGCCTTTCGCGCAAGCTTAGAAGGTATTCATTGGACCAAATGTCCCAAAATTTGTTCAACTTGGCCACCGCCTTGCCAAGTGAATCGATCAATTCGTCTCTGCGAGTTGTCCGTGTCCGGTACTCCGGATCGTCAGTGCTCGTTTCGTCCATTTCGGGCAATGTGCTGACGCCCTCCACATCGAATCTGCACAGATCGATGGGGCGCAAGAAGTGACCAGGGTGGTCAGGTAAAGGGGTCAACGGCCTTTCGTTGACGATTGCCGCAATCTCATACAAGATTCTTGAGAGCTGAAGCCAGCTCAATCTCCATCGCCCAAGACTTCGGCGCATCGCCGACTTAACTGTGCCTATTTGCCGTTCCCAGAATCCTCCTTTCCAGGGTCCGGCTTCAGTGATGAAGCTCCAACGAATGCCTTGCGTGGCGCTGAAGTTTTGAATGCGCGGGTGTCGCATGACCCCTTCCCAGAGCTCTCTCAGGGCTTTGGCTGCGGCTGTGAAGTTCGTGCCATTGTCCGAAATGATTTCGGTAGGCAAACGACGCAATGCAATGAAACGTCTGAGTGTTGAGACGAAAGCGTCAGCCGAATAATCGAGTGCCAGCTCGATATGGACTGCGCGTGAAAGTTGGCACGTGAAAAGTGCCGCCCAGCACTTCTTGCCCTCCTGTCCATCATAGACAGTTAAGGGGCCAAAGTAATCTACGCCAATGCGCGTCCAGGCCGCTGCCTGTGTGACGCGCGAAGCCGGCAGGGCCGGAAAAGGTGGGCGTGAATACGGTTTTGCCTTGTCGCGAAGGCATCTCGCGCATCGAAGTGTTTTGATTACCCTCCGTCCGGAGGGAATCCAATATTTTTGCCTGATTTCTGCAAGCACACGGTTGACACCTGCGTGGTGACAGCGGACGTGGGCATCCATTGCGATTAATATCGCGATTGGTGCGCTTTTTGGCACGTAGTACGGCCATTTGGCTGAGCTTGGCAAATCGGCATTGTCGAACCTGCCTTTACACCGGAGAAGTCCATCCTCATCCTCCCAGATGGTCATCTGCTTTTTCTCTGCTTCCGTGATGAACTGTTGGTTCTCCCTCAGAATCAGTTTTTCAGCGAACTCGAGCTCAGCGTTGGTGAGGCTGTACCCGCTGTCCTCTGGCCCGATCGGCAACTTCCTGACCTGTTCCACGAATTTGTTTGTTTTGCCCCATTTGCTCCAGTACACGAACACGCGCAAACATAGGAACCGGACGACGTAGGCTCCTACTCGCTTCAGCTTTTCCCAGCTTGTCTTCACTGGTCGGTCAGGGCCAAACCACCATGTCGAAAGACGGATTGGGTTGAAGAGCAGTTCGGCATGTTCAGGCTGCTCAGTGGCAGCTGCCGAAACAGAGTACAAAATTTGATCTTTTTCGGGCACCTCCTTTGTCGGGTCGTAATCGTAAGCAGATGGTGGCCACTTCGCCTCCGGTTTGGAGAGCCACTGCGGTCCGTTGAACCACAATTGGTGCGCGGTGCCCCACTTCATTCCCCTTGATGCCAGATCTGCGGGGTTTTCCGTTCCTTGGACATGTCGTACGTACCAAGGTTGGAGTTTTGTCAGTCGATTTTTCAGGAACACATCCTTTTGCGGCTCGTGGCTATTCAGCCACTGCACCACGCATTGACTGTCGGTCCATAATTGGACATGGCCATATTTCAGGTGCAGTTGCTTCTGCACAAAGGCTGTTGCGCGGGATGCTGACTCCACAGCAACCAATTCCAGCCGTGGAATGGTCATTTTTCCTGTCTTCTTGCCAGGTGTGACGCGACTGCGCGCGAAGACCAATTTGCATGTGGTCACTCCCTTCTTTTCCGCGCGAAGGTAGACTGCATAGCCGAAACCGTACTGACTCGCATCGGCAAAAACGTGCAGCTGGAAGTTCGTTCCGTTTGGGTGCCAATCGAAGTACCGCCGTTGGATGGAAATGGCCTGCGCATCCTTCCAATGCGCGGACAGCTCTGCCCATTTCTGTTGGGCTTCTTCGCCGAGGGGTTCGTCCCAATCTTTGCCGTCGATCCAGACAGCTTGGAGAAGGCGTTTGGCTTCCAAGAGAAACGGCGAAATGAGACCCAGGGGGTCGAACGGCTGAGAGATGAGGCTCAGAAGCTCCCTTTTGGAGCTTGGCCCCGATGTTTTGCCATTTTGCAACGGCGGCAATGGTAGGCGCAAATGATCCTGGAATGTGTCCCAGGTGATGCCGAGAATTTTGATCCTTTCGCCGGAAACCATCCCGGTTAGTCGGAGCGCGGGAGGCAGTTGCGCGATTGAATCCAGATCGTTCGAAGCGAACTCGCGCATTGCCATTCCGCCCTTTTCAAAGAGTGAAATGAGGTTCTGGCAGAAGGGCACGACCTGAGCGGAGGTGTCAACCCCGCTTAGGACGTTATCGACATAAATGTCGTGTTTTACATGCCGTGCCAGGTCCGAACCACTTCTTTCCAAGTGTTCATTGATGGTGGCTGCCAAGAGGAAGGGAGAGGCATTGATGCCAAAGGTCACTCTCTTAAAGCGCCAAGTGTCCAGTGGTGACTTGGGGTCCGCAGGGCGGACTGGCCACAGAAAGCGTGTGCAATCTCTGCAATCCTCGCGGAGCGCGAGCTGCAAAAAGGCGCCCTTGATGTCAGCTGTGATGCCGACTGGGTGCAAACGGAAGCGCATCAAAATGCCGGCCAAATTGTTGAGCAGTGGCGGACCTTGATGGATGACGTCGTTCAATGACGGAGAAGTTCGGCTTGCCTTGGCCGACGCGTCAAACACGATGCGAACCTTGTCTGAATCCGGCTTAAGTACGCACTGATGCGGAAGGTAGTGCACAATGCCGTCTGGTTGCCTTGGCGCAATTTCAATGATGCCCTCGGAGGCTTGCTCTCTGATGATGGAGTCGTACTTCTCCAGCAATTTGGGGTCCGCTCTGAGGCGGTTGAGAGTGGAGGTGAGTCGCGCGCGCGCGAGAACGAAGTTTGTCGGCAGTGTTGCTTCAGCCTCATCCTTGAAGGGAAGAGCGCATTGGTAGCGCCCGTCTTTGAACTCGAGTGTCTCCTTGAACTTGCGATGCACCTCGTCATCAATGGCATTTGCAGATTGTTCCTCGGCGCCGATTGCTTCTGTTTGCAGGAAACGCGACACTCTTTCATTAAGCGTGTCTTCCTGATGTGAGCCTGGGATGGTGAGAGACAAGCAGTTGATGTTGCGGTTGCCGATTGCTATCGGATCTGCCCGAACGATTGTGACGTTTGCGGCGACTTTGCACGATTTGAATTTTGCCAATTCTCCATCTCCGTCGAGCATCGGGCCGATGAGAGAGGAGTTGAGCCAAAACCCAGACGGCAATTGACGTTCTTCACAGATGCGCAATTCATGATAGTAGGGCATGCCCAAAAGAAGGTCTGGGTTGCTCACACGCGCGAGAATGTCCAAAGGATTGGACTGAAGTGAGCGGATGTCTGTTTTTGCAAGCGGCACTGAGACCATTGGAGGAAAATGGTCGGTTGGCACTTCATTGGCCAGGATTGGCATCACCCCATCTTCGGTGTGGAGTTGTAGCGCGAGTTTGCCGGAAACGTACTCGTTGACTCCAGGCCCTAGGCCTCTCACTTTGAGGACTTCGGGTTCACGGTTGTGGCTCTTAAGCTTAAGAGCCCGTGCCAGGCGGCTTGACACAAGAGTGACCTGACTCCCGCGGTCAATGAAGACGGTCACTGTTTTCCATTTCCTGGGTTGGGCCGGGTTGGACACCTTCACGATGGTGCACAACAGAAGTGTGTGGGACTGCGCGGACGTTGCGGCACTCACTTGGACGGGAATGGCATTTGCGCCAGTTGCTGGAGTCCTTTCACGACGCGTTTTGACCTTGCAAAGGGCCTTCGGGTGCTTCGCCTTGCAATTGAAGCAGATGAGCGGACGTGGGCATGCGTCCGGATGATGACCTGCACGGAGGCAGTGCTTGCAGATGCGCAATTCGGCGATGCGCTTCAACCGCTCAGAGACGGTGCGATGCTTTGAGCATTCGGCAGCCCAATGTGCACCCTGGCAAAAGGGGCATGGGCTTGGGGGCGTGGATGACCTCACACGAGAGGTAACGGGACCAGGTGGTCCGATGCGGCGTTCGACCTCGGGTGGCCTGCGCAAAGGTTCGGGTTTAGGCTCCGGTTTGGTCTGCGCGAACGTGACGGACGGCTGACGAGGGGCACCAGGGGTGCGCTTGTCACGAGGTTGTTCCTTTTTGGCCGGCGGATGTGACTGCTTGAAGACCTGCTGCACTTCGGTTTCCTCTTCGACAAGTTCGCGGAGGCGTTTGCGGAAAGCAGTTGTGTCCCACGCGTTGCCAGCAGCTTTGCGTGATTTGGCAATCTCTCTGACCATGAACATGGGCAGCTTGCCTTCGAGTTGATTGTGGATTGCCGAGCCCTCAATGTCTTGCCCGAGGGACTCCAATTGTCGCGCGATCTTTTCCAGAGACGAGCTGAACTTCTGTGAGTCCTCCAACGTTCGGCAGATCGTAAGATCACGGAGCTGTTCCTGTAGCTCACGCACTCGACTCTCCGTATTGCCATACTTCTTCTTGAGAAGGTCAATTGCAGTGTTGTATTGGGTGCCGTCTACCGGAAGGCCAACCAGTAGATCTTGCGCGGCTCCCTGTAGAAGGCCCTTCAAGTAGAGATGACGCCGGGCGTCAGTGAGCTTCGGGTTGCGATGGATGGATGGTTCGTATACGCACCAGAATTCTGACCACAGATCCCGCTCAGGATTGAACGGGAGGAGCTTCTGTTTCTCCAGTTCGTAGTCGTCATTCGGCCTTGCTCTGGCGCCGAATTTGCGCGACGCTTGTTTGAACGTTGAGCCGATGTTCACTTTGAGTGCGCGAAGCGCTTGCTCGCGCGTTGCCGCTTCATCCATAGCCTTCAAGATGTTCAGGTCGTCCTGTGCTACTTGAAACACTTCCTCTGCTCCTGGCCGTTCAGCTACCGTCAGCTTTTTTATATGCTCACTCCAATCAGAAAGGGCGTTTCGAACCTCCTCCTGTTGCGCATGGAGGTCATTCAGATCATTCTCGATGAGTTGTAGACAGACTTCTGTTTCGTCCATTGTTTGTTCATCAGTCATACCATGGCGAGGCGTGAAGGTGAAGTCGTTCGTGTCGTGCCCGAGCAGCTTCCCAATTGCTACCACCGCAATTTTCACGCGGTGGTACAATGGGAGTTTGGCCAAGTCTGCTGCTGTTATTGGCATTGTGCGTGAGGCCGGCGGCGTGTGAGGGCGCAGCGGAGTGCGCTGTGTTGTCGAGAACCTTGACCTCCCGAATGGGGGTGTGTTGCGTTGTGAGGGTGAGGGCTGCACCCTTAGTTGGCAGTTGCTCCGTTGTTATGCGCAAAGTGCGCAAGAAAGTCGGCCAAGTTGCCGGAAGATCGGTGAAGACCGACGACGGAAGGTAGCCGGTGCGGGTAGGGAAACCCAAATCCCCCCAGCGGCTTTGAAGCCGAAACCCGTGCGGCTTTGAAGCCGAAGCGGCGTTGTAGCCGAACGAAAGTTTCCCCGCGGCTTTGAAGCCGTAAACGGCTCTGTGGCCAAATCCCCGGCGGCTTTGAAGCCGAAGCCCCAAGGGTATCGGTCTGTGCCGAAATTGAAGTCTTGCCCAACAGGGTCAGGCAAGACTTGCACTCGCTGTTGTCTCCACCCGCAGTCTTCGCACTTGAGTGCTATGCGTCGACAACAGGAGGCCGATGGGTGAGTGAGTGGTTGTATGAAAATTTCCCTCCCGAATTTGAGGGGGAGGGGGTTCCAATTTCCCTTAGCCAACCGTTCAACGAACTGAAAGTGTGCACTCAGTCAGCGGCGTCGCTCGAGTCAGCAGAACGGGCCGGCACGGGCACGGAGTCGGTCACACAGCAGCCGAAGAGGTACAGCACGGGCTGAAAGGGCACGGAGTCGGGGCTGGGCTGCGGTCGGAGGCGCACTTGAGGCGGGGAGCGGTGTTGTCGCACGGCAGCGGCGATGGATGTGCACTGTCGTCGCCCAGAACTGTGGAAGCAGCAGCAGTAGTTGTCGATCCGTTGCCCCCTGGCAAGGCCGCCAGAACTGTTCCGCAAAGGTCGGAACAGTGGTTGAAGAAATTGTTGTTTTGTTTTATCTGCTGAGTGCGGCAGGGCCGCAAAGGAAAAACAATGAGTGAGCAAAGGAACGGGTGGTGATCAGCACGGGGTGAAAAGGGAAAAAGTGGAACCCCGATCACTACGGAGAAGGGGCTTATAAAGGGGACGGGATGAGGGGGAGGGCAAAAGTTCACCCTCCTTCCGGGTAGGCTGTGCCTACCCGTTCCTAGTACATAATAGTGAGAACGCCCACGGAATGTTGTTTATTGAACAACACTCCGTGCCTTCTGACTATTAAGTAGAAGGAATTTCGGAGAATGAGTTCGGCGGAAAGCAGAGCACATTTTTGTTGCTTTGTTTTCCGCCGAAAAGCAACAAATAAATGATGTGAAGAGAAGGGGGGACGATCGCCGGATGGCGGGAGAGAAGGGTAATTA
>JAEHOL010000111.1:0-10755 GCA_016432905.1 Hoplolaimus galeatus
GAAGCGGCAACCCTACAATTCTCGCACGCAAACTCCTCAACACCTCCAGCATCGTGGCGAGATTTGTCGCCGAAACTACTCTTGAGGTGTTCACGTGCACCCCAGTTCCGATCGAGGACATCGAGTTCCGTCCAACGTCACAATGCTTCAAGTTTATCCCCGTCGTCGTGCATTTCGGCGTACATCAACGCGAAGCGTTCTTAGACCCCCTGCTTCGGGTATTGTCATCCAGCAGCCCATTCGCCGACTGCTTGCACTACGAAACTCAATACCTAGAAGCCACCGATGGCCGATTCTTGAAGATCGCTACGCATAAAGGCATCGCCTCTCCAGTTCCGACAGACAGCGTCTTCAACGTTTCGATAGGCCCTACAACGAACGGCACCCTACCAATACGACCTGTCTTTTTTCATGACTGGGCCATCAAACGCAACACGACAACGTTTTTGCATCTGGAGGAGCTGAGTAGGGCACAGCATTTCGACAACTCTGAAGCGGAAGAACTCCAGGAACGCGCTACTTCAATCTCAGCTCAACCGGACGGATTGCCAGGAATCGCCAAAGAATGGGTGATGGAACGCATACGCTGGATCATCCAATATTGGATGTATGCAACCTCACTCTACACGACATTTCTCATTCTAAGAGACCTGGTCATTCCACTTGGCACCGCCTACTTTTTTGGACCGATTCTCGTCACAACACGCCAATTGCTGACCGGACAACGAGCCTTTCGTCGAGGCAACGACCAAAGAAACGATTCTTCTCAGGAGCAGGAGCATCGCGTGCGGTTTAACACTCGCGGAGAAAGCATCGAGCTACCGACCAGACGCCGCGAGGAAGAGCAGCTACTGACCCGATCAATGTCTTCGCGCTCACTCCGATCTTTGGGCCACACGGAGACACACAACACTGGACGACTCATGCGGACAGCTTCATCGCGACTACTCGACGGATCAGCACACAGTGGCGGCGACGATGACGAGCGCAGCTTTCGAGAACGGGCGAACAGCGACCAAGGACCCTTTGCCAGGATGTGATCATCGCGAAGATGGCAACTCTTGCGGCGGAGTGTCGAGGACGACCTGACCAGAATGCTGATCAGATCATTTTCACCATGGTCACGCATACCCAAATTGCACATCCCCGATTCCTTTAGTGATAATGCCTTCTTTTTTGCCCCGACTACCCGCTCGCCACTTACCCATCTGTGAAACCGCTTTTCCTGCCCCCACCCGTTTTCCTTCCCAATCACCACCATTCAGCGCATGCCCGAATCGGTTTTTTGACCAACCATCCCACGTAGAATGCACTTCCCGTAAATGTGTGTCCATTTTTTGTGCCCAATTAACCGCTAGTAGCAACACCTATATAAAGGTAACAACCCAAACAGAGAGAACCACTACCCGTTTCCTACGCCCGTTTCGCCACCCATCCTTTCACCTTCATTTTTTGTTGTTCCGAAAATTTGAATAAACTTCAATCCGAATCGTTCGAGAGGGCCGGGACCACCTGACCACAACATCTGGCGACCTTGCCACTTCATCAGCTGTTCGGACGCTTCGCATCTTCCGACCAGCTTCACACACCGCACCGCCCGGATCGAAGTCCTGTGAGCATCAGCACAAGCCCACACGCGCCGAGCAGACCAAGCACTGACCGGCCAAAGCCACAACGCACACAACACAGGAACACCTCACACAGTATAGGTGCGGTTTCCTTTTTTCCCCGGGACATCTAGTGGATTTTGAATTAAAATCCATTTTATCTCAATCTAGCCCCGCGCTTCCCTCTCGACTCCCCATTTTTTCTCTTCTGGGTGGTTTTGCAAGGCTTACAACTGTATCCACCTTAACGGTCACTACAGTTCTGACCTTTTGACCTTCACGGTTAACTGGCCAGTAGGAAGCATTCTTAACTTTACTAGCGTGTGCCACCGTTCAAGTGACACAAGCTAAGTCAGAAGCGGGCATAGGTAGTAGCGTGTGTTGCCTTTCAAGCAGCACAAGCTAAGTAGGTAGTAGCGTGTGTTGCCTTTCAAGCAACACAAGCTAAGCATCCACATCGTCACAACAACAACAACAACAACAACAACAACACGCACATTGTCCAACAATGTCATCATCGTTGCAAGCAAGGATAGTCATAGGCATCAAGGCCTTACGGGCACTGCGCGAAGCAAAAGATCTCGAGGCTTCCGCCGACCCATCAAAGCCGAATGTGGAGAATGCTGCAGAGCTGGAAGCGTCACATCGAATAGTCTCACTCGAAATTGAGCGAGCGAATACATACATCAAAGAAGTTAAAGATGCATTGCGCGACTGGACTGATCTTCTTCGAAAGATGGGATCGGCAGAGCGTGAGGACGAGAACACAACAAGTGAATCGTTTCAAGACAAACACGCGGTCACCGCCGTTCTAGACGCAGCCAATCTGAAGCTTCAAGAGCTTGAGGCCCTCGAGGCAACAATCGGCGCCGTTGCTAAGATCTACAAAAAGCGAGTAGAAGCGGATGATCGCGCCGCGCAGAGAACATCCGGAGCAACATCATCGTCAGCAGGACCAACCACCAATCCAACACTTCAGTTTCAGCTCCCCGCAATCACTGTCCACCGCTTCAGAGGAGAGGCCCGCGAGTGGCCAGATTTTTATGAAAACTACAAGGCCGCAGTACATCGGAAGTTGGGCAGTAAGACGGACAAGTTCACAGTGCTGCGCACCATGCTAGAGGGCGAGCCCCTCAAGCTAATCGGTGGATTGCGACTAAGCGATGACAACTACGACATCGCACTCAAGATGCTCAGAGAGACATACGGTGACAGGACCGCATATATCCGAGCACTCCATTCTGACCTGCTCAAACTCAAACCATGCAACAATCTGGCAGAGACCAGAAGCTTTCTGATGGACCTCGAAAAAATCACGCGGGAATTGGAGGCAATTGGCGAGGATGTCTCTGGCCCTCAAACCTACTTACAGTTGGAAAAGAAGCTCTCGTGGCGGTTTTTGCAGCTAGTGCTCGACGAAAAAGCGAAGGATCCCAAGTCGTGGACCACCGCTCGGTTCCGGGATGCGTTAGCAGAGGCGCTTCGAAAGGAGACGGATCGGCACGAGATTTTCTCGGAACTTCACTCCGATCGGCGAGGCAGAGGGAATCAAAGCACCTCCAGGCAGTACGTACGCAGTGAAGGTGGACGCTTCAGACGTGGACATCGTTCAGAACGATTCGAGAAGCCACTTGAGCAGTCTTTCGCGGCAACAGACAGTCGCCAAGTCAAATCCAATGCCAAAACTGCTCCGAAGCAGAAACAAGCGCAGGCACAAGCTGGCAGCCCAGGGTCTCACACTGTCCTGCCCAGACCCGGTAAATCCATCGGTCAACAAGTGGACCAGCGCCCTCCGTCAGGGTGCGCATTCTGCGGCAACGACCACTGGCATGATCGATGCAACAAATTTGCTACACCACAGCAACGCAATGCTGAAGCAAAAAGGCAAGGCCTCTGTTTCCGATGTCTCAAAACAGGCCACAGATCAGCTGAGTGTCCGAGGCCGGCACGGTGTTACAAATGTCGCGGGCAGCACCCAACGGCACTCTGTATACACACATCGCTTCAAGGTGAAAAGAGGCAACACACTCAGCCCATCATTGCTGAACAAGGGCGAGCAACAGAACAAGGCAAAATCGACCACAGCAACGCGGCATCTGGCGATGGAAGTCACGCCTTATTGATGACCCTTCAGATCACAATCTTCAATCCAAACAACCCCAAGAAGTCCCTGCTCGCCAACGTTTTCATAGACACTGGGTCTACGAGAAGTTTTATTCATCAAACGGCTGCTGATCGCCTTCAACTCGAGAAAGTGGCGACAGAAGACTGCAACCTCTGCTCATTCGGGAGCGACACACCCAAACGGTACAGCTCAGATCGTGTCAAACTGGGAATGCTTGGGCAAGCCGGTGACAGTTACATCTTCACTCTGAACAAGATGAAGTACCTAGTTGGCCAGATTCCGATGGTGAAGTTAAGCGAAATGGATCAGAATCAACTGCAGCAGCAGTCCATCGACCCGCCTAGAGCTATGATCCGACCAGATGTGCTCCTCGGCATCGACGTGTTTCACGACATGCAGGTTCGACGCTTGCAAAGCCTGCCCAGTGGCTTTGTGATATCTTCCTCCCGCTTCGGGAAAATATTGAGCGGAGAGGGACGCTTCGACAGCGATGAGCGTAAGGGAACAAACACAGTTTTTGTCGCCAGCATCACAGACTGCGACGACCAGACGGACATGAACAATGCCGATGACGAATGGAACGACAGATTGACCAAATTTTTCGGTCTCCACAGCGTAGGATTGACTGACGCCATCGAGAATGACGACGAACAGGAAGTGTTGAAGCGCTTTTGCTCCGATTTGACGTTTGTCCAAGGGCGTTACGAAGTCTCATTACCTTGGAATTCCAGGGCAAGCGAGCTGCCCAGCAACTACCGGATGGCAAAAATACGTTTGGCTCGTACCATTCAGAAACTACTGGAGAACGAAGAACTCCTGACGCAATACCAGAAGAAGTTCGATGAATGGCTCGAAGCAGGGATCATCGAAAAGGTTGCAGTACCAAGCCGTTTTGACGGCCCGGTACATTATCTCCCACACAGACCGGTGACTCGAACAGACAAACAGCACATGAAGGTGCGTCCGGTGTTCGATGCCAGCGCCCGACCACGAGCATCTCCAGGCGTCCCCTCGCTAAACGAATGCCTTCACACGGGACCAAAAATGCTGCGGGACCTGGCCGGAATCCTCCTTCGATTCCGCACCATGAAACATGTACTCATTGGCGATCTGGAAAGCGCTTTTCTTCAGCTTGGAATCCGCCAACACGATAGAGACTCCTGCCGCTTCCTTTGGATTGACAATCCCCGAGATGTGGACATCGGCAAATTCCACTTTGAGAAATGTACCGTTTTCCGGTTCACACGCGTAAGCTTTGGACTAAACTGCAGTCCTTTTCTATTAAATGCTACCGTGGCACAGCATTTATCAATGTTTGACTCCGACATTGTGAGAAGGCTCGAAAAGAACATCTACGTGGACAACCTTCTGGTGGAAATAAAGCAAGACGAAGAGCCAGCGGCCATTTGCCGACAAATACAACAAGTGTTCGAAACCG
Source organism: Hoplolaimus galeatus (assembly GCA_016432905.1). Classification (NCBI taxonomy): domain Eukaryota; kingdom Metazoa; phylum Nematoda; class Chromadorea; order Rhabditida; family Hoplolaimidae; genus Hoplolaimus; species Hoplolaimus galeatus. Next base: position 5,171 of record JAEHOL010000111.1, read on the forward strand.
GTGGAATGCGAGCCAGAGAGTTCCTGACAAACGTCGAGGGTGGGCTGAACAGCATTGCAGAGGGAGACAGAGCGTTGATACAAAATGAAACAAAAGTCTTAGGTGTCAGGTGGAGAATCAACACCGACCGCCTCCGGATATGTTTTCCGACATTCAAGGCGGAAAAGGCGACAAGACGAACGCTTCTGTCCCATGTGGCTTCGGTTTTTGACCCGTTAGGGTTAGCAGGACCGGCATTATTGCAAGCAAAACGGCTGCTGCAAAAGGTTACGTGTGGGAATCCCAAACTGTGTTGGGATGAAGAAGTCAGCAAAGAAATGAAGCAAGAGTGGTTGGACACCATGCAAGCGTGGTGCCCAGACGGCACTCCATTCTTCCTCGAATATCAACGGTACTTGGCTGGAGCGGACCCCGAGTACCACGCATTCGCCGACGCTTCAGGGTACGGCTTCGGTGTTGCTGTTTACCGACGATCACGAGATACGGCACAAACGCACCTTATTTTCGCCAAAAGCATGGTAAAACCGGCCAAACTAGCCGAGAACCAGGCTACCATTCCGCGTTTGGAACTTCACGCACTTTTGCTCGCAGTGAGAGTCGTCAACTTCCTTTTAGAACACGCGCCAGTCCCTAGAGCCGACGTAACGTTATGGAGCGACAGTCAATGTTCCATCCACAGAATCAAATCAGCGAAGAAGTGCGATCGCTATGTCATGAACAGAATCCGAGCTATACGCCTAAGCCAGTTTCCGGTGAAACACATCGTATCGGAAGAGAATCCGGCCGACCTAACCTCTCGCGGATGTTCGACGGAAGAGCTTCAGCGAAGCAACCTCTGGCGACATGGGCCAAGCTGGCTCGGAGAATCCGAAGAGTTCTGGCCGAAACCCATCGTGGAGTACACGCCGGGTGAAGAAGTCATTACGGACGACGAAGAAGACACTAAGCAATGCCAGCAAATTCTTGCCACTACGGAGGCCAAAGATGGAGGCGAGAAATGCATCATTGAAATCGAACGATTCTCCAAGTGGCTCCGGCTGAAAAACGCGACAGCCTATGCCTTTCGATTCCTCCGCCGAATCTGCAACAAAATTGAGCCCACCACGGACACTCTACAACGAATCAAGAAGTCGCCAAGTGGAACAGATGGCCCGAACGTCCAAGAGCTTCGTGATGTCGAGTGGTACCTGTTGAAAATGAGTCAGCGTGCAGATCCGCCTGACTCAGACACGCAACGCCATCTCCGACTTTTCCTACTTGATGGGCTCTGGAGGGCGGGGGGAAGATTGGCCGAGTCTACCCTGGAGAAGGACGCCAAGCAACCCATCCTACTGTCAAAGCGCTCTCGCGTCACGGAGCTGCTGGTCAATCACATGCACACGGAGTCACATCACGCTGGCACCAACGCACTCCTTTCAATACTTCGCGGGAGATTTTGGCTTCCCCACGGACGACGCTGCATTCGACGCATGACGAGGACATGCCTGATCTGCCAAAAATTCCGCCTTCGGCCTTACGACGCTCCAATCGAAGGACAACTTCCTGCGGTCAGGGTTCGCGAAGCGAGACCTTTTGACCATGTCGGCGTCGACCTCTTCGGACCACTAAGACTGAAAAATGATGCCACCACCCTCAAGAGCTGGGTGGCACTCTTCACATGTTTGACGACAAGAGGAGTGCACCTCGAGATTATTGATGACCTTACCGCGGAGATGTTCCTTCTCAGTTACCGACGATTCGTCGCACGGCGTGGCGTTCCTTCCGTAGTCATGTCCGATAATGCCACCAATTTCACCCTTGCGGCCAGTGTCATCAAATCCAAGGGAGGATCATCAACACTTGACGGCGACGCACGCCAGTTTGCTACTCAAAGAGGCACTGACTGGCAGTTCATAACCCCTAGGGCACCCTGGCGTGCCGGAGTTTGGGAGCGGATGATTGGGGTGACGAAGAACTCGCTGAAACGGACATTGGGAAGGGCTCTGCTCACGAGAAGCGAATTTGACACACTTCTAAGCGAAATTCAGGCGATTGTGAACTCACGACCTATCACCTTTCAATCAGACAGCCGAGAAGAAGAAGTGATTCCCTTGAGGCCCATTGACTTCCTGATGCCACACGGAAGCGAGACTAATTTCATTGACGCATTTGCGGATGAACAAGACGGCGATGACCCCGATTATTGTGCCAAAGGTGAAGAGCGAAGAGCCAAGCTCCTGAACATACTACGCAAAGCAAACGCAAGGCTGGAAAAATTCTGGTCAATTTGGAGCGGAGAATATCTGACGAGTCTCCGAGAAAGGGACAGAAATCAAGCTACGCATGGCCAGTCGCCCAAAGTGGGCGATGTGGTACTGATTCACGAGGACGAAATGCCTCGCTCGAAATGGGCTTTGGGCCGCATTGAGAAGTTTTTCACGGGTCGAGATGGCATCGCTCGCACAGCGCTTTTACGAATAGGGGGAGGAAAAAAGCTAGTTAGGGCCGTTAACCTTCTCTTTCCAATGGAGATCAGTTTTTCTCCTTCCACAGAAAACATGGAGCAGCACGTACCGACAGAAGGGGTTGTGGAGGTCAACACTGTGACATCTCTCCCGCCATCAGCGCCGACCGATCAGCCTAAACAACCACCATACCGTACATTTACATCATTTCCGGATGGATACCGCATACCTGTCAAATCCCCTGGTCAACGAGAGCGGTATTTTGTCCATCGCTTCAACAAAACTGGTCATTCGACTCCGCTCGCCAAGACTCTGGCATTGAAAAGAATGCAGACCACACTGAAGAAGGCACGACGCGATGGAACAATGTGCGGAGGACAGAATAAGTGGCAGAAAACAGCGTCAGCTCGCTTCGATAGGGCAAACCACATCCAAAGAAAACACTCATCACCCAGTCACAGGAATGCACCGAACAGAACTGGGCAGAGACCAAGACAACCTCGACGACAACCAAAAAGCTATAATTCTCCGCCTCGGTCCGTAAAGGTACCAAATGAACTACGCCAATACCTTAAACCGGTACCGAACAACACACCTCGTCCATTTTACTCAATTTTTACGAAGTGTGATCCGAGCGATAAGGACCACGCTAACTGTACACCACCACCGACATGCCTTGAAATCGCGCAGATGACTAAGACGAGCATCGAAACAAAGTTGACAACATTCCGCACCCGAACTGCCAATTGCCTTTTTCAACTTCTCGCCATTCTTTGGACACTGCGACGGCAAACCGAGTCCATCTACTTTGCTGGCCGCATTGAGCTAGCGACCAACAACAATGGAGATAAGCAAGCCATGTCACGATTCGTCGAAGGGCACTGTTGCTGGAAGATTTTCCAATTCGCCAACGGACAACTACGAGCAGCAATTATCCTCTGGGCCAGATCATGCCAAGTGTTCAACAACCTTTTGCGAACAGGATTTGGGCCAGTGCGCCTGGCTCTGAACCGCCCTTCAACTTGGCCAAAGGGCGTCGAACACGCAATGGACAAATTTGACACCTTCAGTGCGAGGATCGAACGGATTGCTACTCACGTTCTGCACGAACAGCACTTCAAGGACTACAGAATATTGGTTCCGCCAGTGGTGATCACGGGAGACGAAACGGCATCAGTTTTGGCAAAAAATTTCGAGTTCGACCCGAAAAGCGAGACGAAACTTTTTCCCGGACACGCAACGACGGAGGTCGTCTTCAGTTACTGGGCAGATAAAGCACTTGTGGAGCTACTCATGCCAAGAATGGCCGAGCTGCGGGATGCTGGCGTTGAGGTACACTTGGTGATGAGAGTGCCACACGACATCGATTCAAAAGGATGGCCGCGGCTGAAGGAAACGATATACCAAGCCTGCAAGGCAAATGGCATCGGCCTCATCATCACCTTCGGCCAGGCAGGGGACGTGGAACAAGTGGAAAAATGGATCAAACCGAGCAACAGTCAACCAGCCGATTCCAACGGCGCCCACAATGCTCAGACACGTGGTGTTCCAGCCTCATCAGAAAGCAGAAACAGAGAACCGACACGAGAACAGCGGAAGTCACCAGGAGAACACCAAAATATAGGCCAACGAACATCCCAAACTGACCCTCAACCTCAGCAAGGCACTCCGAGAGGTTGGAGGAGACTGAACCGGCTAGGAAGATACGGAATCATTCTGGTGGTCTTTCTCTGGTCATTGGGCTTCAACAGAGTGGCAGAGACGCGAGAAATCTGGCGTCCCCTTGGATTCCCCGAAGAGTGGGATTATCCGGCGCAACAAGCAACGGATGCGGAAGAGATGCATAAGCGAGGCTACGAAGTGCGCAGGACCGGACGCAAATATTATGTTCAACGCCCCACCACAACAATTGCAACAACTACGCAGGCAAAAATGGTCGTGACATCGGCCATTGACATCCCGACATCGGCGGCTACCTCGTCTCGTGGCATCCCGACTAGGAACAAACCAAGCCGCCTAACGACTACAACAACGGCAACACCTGAAACGACAACACCAACCAGAATGGTTCAGGCGACACCTAGATGGTTCGTAAACCAGACATCGAGCAGACAAAAGCGACGTCTACTCGGAAAACCAGTTTATTGGTGCACACACTCCGGAGGCTCTTTATGGCGCGCACAACCTCGACAAACAAACTCGTTCTGCCAAACTATTCCTAATCTCAAACGAAGCTGGGGTCAAGCAAGCATCACCCTCTACGCCAAGATCACACAGCCAGTTGAGGTTCCAGGAGCTGTCCAGTGTATTGCGAAGCGAACAATTGAGTACTATTACTCTAACATATTGGGAGATCACTTCGTTCGGCGGAGCAAACAGGATCTCCCAATCACCGGACAACAATGTGAGGAAATGCTGCAAAGCAAGAAATGCACTCTTGACGGGGAGACATTTTCGATGTTCAAAAAACGCGACGGAAGCTGGTCAACAAACAACCTGCATCGTGAGAAGTTTCCCGGAGCAGTCAAGGGAATTTTTGTAGGAGAGCAGGAGGACAGACGCGTGAACTGTTTCTTACAATCTACGTCGTTGTTCGTGCGCCCGCATAATCTCCAGCTTCTCAGCCCGCTTCATGAAGTCAACCACTGCAGCTACAGCAAAGGCAGCTGTGAAATTGACAACTCGACCATAATCTGGAAGCTCGACCTTTGTGTCAACCATCAATGCCAAAAGTGTGACTACCAAAAGGCAACACATCGGCGTGGGGAGTTCACTCCATCGGAAGCGGACCGCCCGCTAACGTGGATCAGCTCTGATAGAGAAATGGGTCTGACATTCGAAGCAAACCCGCCCGTAGTCCGAGCATGTGACGGCATGTGGCTACGCGTCGCTCAACAAGGCTTCGCTGTGCCGGACAACGAATATAAGCTGATGGCCAAAGCGCGAGGCAAGAGAAGTGTGGAAGCCGATCAGCTCGCCAGCGAATTGACAGCAGAAGAATTGGCGATGATGCGATCGATCGAAAGATTGTATAAGCGCGAGTGCGAACGAAGCTCCACGCTAGGAAGCGGCAACCCTACAATTCTCGCACGCAAACTCCTCAACACCTCCAGCATCGTGGCGAGATTTGTCGCCGAAACT
>JAEHOL010000112.1:0-10728 GCA_016432905.1 Hoplolaimus galeatus
ATAAAAATACTGTTCCAAAATTTGAAACAAAAAGAATTAGAATGGTGCTATGCCGGAATAAAAAAAGCTCAAATGGGCTGAATAAAAAATAGCTCAAACTAGCGTGGCCAGCCGGTTAAACATTTTAGAAAAAACATACTTTTTTTGTTCTATTAGGACAATCGGCTCGGTACGTCAGGCGCGAGAGTAACTGAGTCTAGCACGTACACTGCGGTGCTTATTACATTGCCGTGCAGTTTACTCCTCATGCGGTTCGTTTTCACGAGGTTAGTCTTCAAGAGAGTCGTCTTCGCGCGTTTCGTCCTCACGAGGTTTGCCCTCACGAATTACGTCCTCACGAGATCCGTCTTCTTCGGTTCGTCCTCACGAGGTTCCTTCTCGCGCGGTTTGTCTCTTCACGAGTTTCGTCCTCACGATGTACGTCATCACGAGTTCCGTCTTTGCGCAAGTCGTCCGCACAAGGATCGTCCTCACGAGGTCCGTTCTCGCGCGGTTTGTGTCTTCACGAGGTTCGTTCTCGCGCGGTTTGTGTCTTCACGAGGTTCGTCCTTACGATTAACGACCTTACGAGGTTCTTCCTCACGATGAACCTCCTCACGAGGTTCGTCCTCACGAGAATCATCATCCTCACGAAGTTTGTCCTCACGAGTTACGTCCTCACGAGACCCGTTCTATTCGGCTCGTCCTCACGAGGTTCGTTCTCGCGCGCTTTGAGTCTTCACGAGGTTCGTCCTCACGAAAAACAACATCAAAAAACAGTGATCATCGATCACATCAATCGCCGCAGCTGGGGCAGCGAAGAACGGATGGATGTCACTCCTCTCTCTCTCCATTTCTCACCGCAGGTGAAATGGGCGGCGACGACCGACGGATGAGGATCGACCGATCGCTCTCTCTCTTCCTCACACCCTCATACATTATAACCATCCTTCATCCTACACTTTTTGCATTCTCTGCCATCTCCTCAGTCACTTTGTTGCCATATTCTCACCAACCATCCATCCTTCCTTAAGCTTTACACTGTACCCCAGCCAACCCATTCCTCCCAACAAAACGATCACTTTATACACTTCTATCACATCTCAACTTTTGCTGTGCAAAACAGGGAATAAATTGATTATTTATTCACTGCTTCAATTCTTACTACCATCTTGGGCCGTTGGTCGAGTTGGACCTCTAGTAAGGATTTCTTGGTACCCGGAATCCCTCTCGGGTCATTGATCGAGTGGGAATAAAAAGTGCACCGGGAAGTCGATCTCTCCCAACCTAAAAATCCAAAAAGCTACACTTTTTGGGTTTTTCTATCAAGTAAAAAGTAAACAAAGCCTAAACCTATCTTACTTTGGTCGTCGATTTTAGTGACGAATTTCTGGGCAACGCTACCCCAAAACCCTCCTGGGTCATTGCGATCGAGTGGGAATAAGGTAGCCCCCCTGGAAGGCCATCACTTTCTGCCAAAAACATCAAAAACTCCCAAAAGCTAAACTTTTCGGATTTTTGCTTCTACCTTTTTCATTTTATAAGAAACTTTGTGTAAGTATTAAGTGAGTAAGGCAGCCCCTTAATTACTTGGGTAGTGAATAGAAAGCCCAATCACTTTCTGGTCACTGTTCGGACATTTTACCCAACATACGAATCCAGTAAGCACTACCACTTACTGTATTTATCCTTATCAAGCAATACATTTTACATTCGAATTCAGTAAGCCTAAAACTTACTGCATTCGTTCCTTTTACACATTTTACATTACATTCGAATCCAGTAAGCCTACATCTTACTGTATTCGTTCACATCTACCTATTACTCATCACATTCGAATCCAGTAAGCCTACATCTTACTGTATTCGTTCTCATTTACTTATTTTTCTCAATATTCGAACCCAGTAAGCTCTAACGCTGACTGTGTTCGGTACTCTACAGTTACCCACATCGCCTGGCCTCGACTTTCGACAGTTCTTCTTAAATTCAGTGAGCTCTTCCACTCACTGTATTCAAGCAGAGCAGTAGTTTTTCACCAGTTTCGAACCACAAACAGTTTGTCACGGGCACCTTTCGGGAAGCTTTCGGCATTTTGCAAACCAAAAATACTCGAAGATTGGCCAAGATTGGGCCCGCCTTTTTTGATCCGTGACAGTGGCGCTCCTGGGTGGATTCTGCAAACCCCCACGCATTACTTAACTACATTTTCGGCTTTGAAGTAAAAAGTGTGAACTGAATTTTTGTATTTGAACTTACTTTGAACTAAAAAGTGTGAATTGAATTTGAACCGTTTTAGAAACGGTTTAAACTCAAAGATTTGAACCAAACAACAAAAAGTGGTTGCTGAACGAACATTTTTTGTTTTGAATTACTGCCGTTAACCCTCCTAGGCCTCTTTATTAAGTAATAAAGATGTCTGAAGTTGTGTTGAAGCTCAATCGCGAAAAAATTCTTACTGTCATCCAGGACCTTCTGGTGCAGCTTCCTACAATACCTGTACCAACGAACGACGATGAAACTGACTTGTTAAACATCACTGAAGTCATTCAGTGTTGGGAATTCCAACTGAATGAGCTTTGTCATCAACTTGATAAATTGAGCAAGAATAACACCGAGTGGACCGCATACTTCAAAAATTTGAATCAAAATGAAAATTGGTGTGAACAAGACAAGACGACATATGAAGACTTGATCACAGCAAGCCTTCAACTTGAAAAAGAAGCACAAAAGGCAAAGGCGAAATTGTCTACGGGAATTGCGAATTTGAAATTTAGTCAGACATTTTTAGAAGCGAAAATTAATAATGCAGAAACGACAGTTGCTTCGGTCGCAGTTACTCCCGCATATCCTTCTAGGGACGCAGCTCTTCCAGCCCACCAGCTAAAAAGTTGTTTTAGTGATTGGGCTGAGTTTACAGAAAATTTTATGGCATCCATTGACAAGACTTCAATGGATCTGAATTTGAACTTCACTTACCTTAAGTCACTACTTGAAGGTGAGACATTTCGTAAAAATTTGGAAAAATGTGTGATCGTTGATGATGTGAGCAGAAAAACAAATCGATCGAAATCGAATTTTCTAAAAATAAGAAAAAATTCAAAAGCTAAATCAAAAGAAAGAGAAGGATCTCAAACTTTGTCTTTCGTTAGCCAGTCAGTGCCAGCTCTTGAAAATCGTAATTCTCGATTCGATCAGACTCAAGCCAGGACAAAATTTTCGGATGAATCATCGGTGTCACATTCAAAGTCACCTTCTCGAACGCCTTCACGTTCGACATCGAGATCAAAAGCGGGTGATTCTAAAAACTCGTCGCGCAACAACAGTCGATCATCTTCTCGATCCGAAACACGTTCACCGAGCCTAGCTAAGCGCACCTCCTCTCCGAAATTGCCAAATATGCCGTGCACATTCTGCAGCGGCACACATTGGAACAACGAATGTCCAAAGTATAAGTCGTACACGGATCGCCTGAATCGAGTCCGTAATTTGAAACTTTGTACACTTTGTTTACGCGCCGGACATTTTTCGAAGGAGTGTGAAACGCCAAAAACTTGTACGCATTGTGAAGGTAGACATCCGAAGAGTTTATGCAAAGCTCTTCTCGATCAGAACACCAAACCGGAGAAAAAAGTGGGTCAGCGAAGTTCGCCTGAAGTTAAAAAATCGAACAAAGAGGAGTCGTCGAAAACCAAAAATTTTGTCGTACAGACACAAATGAACACTGCAACATCCGAACGATTGGCTTCAGAGGAAACAACTTGTCTTCGCACGTTGTTTACTTGCACGACAAACTGGATTGTGAACCCTAATCATCCTAGACAGCGAGAGAAGGTCGTCGTCTTCTGGGATCAAGGTTCAGGTTCATCTTTCGTTACAGAGAGATTAGCCAAAAAGTTGAAGCTTCCGGTCGTGCGTAAAGAACTGCTACAGTTGTTCAGAATGGGAGATAGATTTCCAGCGCCGGATTGGTATCCAGTTGTTCAGCTATGTATCGAGCAAGGCGACGGCACACTTTACAAAACAGAAGCTCATCAGCGCCAACATTTGGTAGCTCCAATGTTGGTGGTTCAGTTAGAGAATGCATCGTTGGAAAAATTGTCACAAAATCGTCTGTCGCTCTCGACTGACTACAAATTGCCAGACATTTTGCTAGGCACTGCTGACTACTCGAACAATCATGTAAGTCGAGTCAGAGAGCTCAACAGCGGATTCACGTTGTATTCGTCGTTTATGGGCTACATGCTTGGCGGAAGAGGACGAATGAAGTCGTTCCCTGAACTTGTCTGCTCAACTTCCTCAGCCGCTTCGGTCAACAGATATTCATCAGTGTCTGTTGAGACAGATGAGATGCCGATGTCGATGCAAAAAAGGAAAGACACATGGTTGGACCAACTTGTTTCTAAACACTTCAGTTTAGAAAATATTGGACTACAAGATGCGAAGGGTTCATCAGCAACAGACGAACAGCGTTGGGATGAGTTTAAAAATTCTTTAAAATTTGTAGACGGCAAATATGAAGTTAAACTGCTTTGGAACGACCGTAAATCAGAATTGCCGGTCAATTATGGTCTCGCTTTGGGTAGACTTCGATCATTACTTAAAAAATTGAAGAAAAATCCGGCAGTGTTCAAGCAGTACCATGCGACAATCATGGAACAGCTCGAGAAAAAAGACACAATAGAAAAAGTAAAAAATCCTAGGCAAAGTTTGGGGCCGGTTCACTACCTTCCCCATCAGGCAGTCATTCGTGAAGATAAGGACACAACTAAAGTCAGAATTGTCTACGACGGCAGTGCGCGAATTCCAGGAACAGATTTATGCAGCCTCAACGATTGTCTCGACAAAGGTCCTCCAGTTTTGAACGATTTGGCCGGAATTTGGTTGAGAATCAGAACAATGGACAACATTTTAATCGGCGACGTCGAGAAGGCTTTCCTCCGGGTCGGCATTCACGAGGAAGACAGAGATTGCACTCGATTTCTGTGGCCAACTGACCCTTTCTCTCCGAACGCAGAAGATCAGCTAGAGGTTTTTCGCTTCAAACGAGTTCCCTTCGGTTTGAACTGCTCACCATTCCTTCTGATGGCGACAGTCAAGTGTCATTTGAAGAAATATGAAAAAACAGATAAAGAACAAATCGCAAAGGCTCTCGATCGGAATCTTTACGTCGACAATGGAATTGTGCCAATCAGAGAGGGCGAAGATCCGTTGAAAATAGCGAAAAATGTTATGCAAATTTTTGAAGATGCTGGAATGAAATTTCGGGAAGTCTCTTCAAGCCTCCCGGGGATTATTGATCAGCTCCCGTCAGACGTTGTTTGCACAAAAAAGGATCTGAAAATTTTAGGAATAAGTTGGAATGCGGAGAGAGACAAAATTAACATAACGTTGCCAAAATTTCCGGAAGACAAAGAAGTGACAAAGAGAGTTGTGCTTTCTACACAAGCTACACCTTTCGATCCTCTCGGCTTCATCAGTCCAGTGTTGTTACCAATAAAGTTGTTCATGGCAAAACTTTGGGAGCAGAATTTAAAATGGGATGACAGCCTATCTCGGGAGGATGAAAGACATTGGCAAAAATTAATGCACGATTGGGAGAGGCACCCCTCTTTCACTCTCGACAGAAAACTTTTTATAATTCCGGACGCCGACTCATACACTTATCAGCTTCACGTTTTCGCTGACGCTAGTGGTCTTGCATTAGGTGTTGCTGCATACATCTTGTGTACTGCTGAATTCCCGACATTAATCAAACGGCAAGCCAATTTAGTCATGTCTAAAAGCAGAATTAAACCGAAAAAGCTTCCGAAAGATAGTGACACCATCCCTAAAATGGAGTTACAAGCACTTTTTCTTGCTAGCAAACTTACAAAATTCATAGAAGAGAACATCGACTTGGAGTTGACCCACATTCAACTTTGGTCCGACAGCAGAGATGTTGTAGCCTGGCTCAAATCGAACAAAAAATTGGATCGCTTTGTCTACAACAGAGTGATAAAACTTCGAAATTTTTATGTTAAACACGTACCAGGAGTCGACAACCCTGCCGATGTCGCCTCTCGCGGATGTTCTCCAAGATACTTGCTGCGTTGTGAGCGATGGATGAATGGACCAAACTGGTTGACGCAACCTCAGCACGAATGGCCAAACCCGGACATCGAATACGATCCGGATGTCGATCGTCCAGTCGCTAATGAAAGCACGGAGCTGAGCTTTTCAACTCAGCTCAAACCAAAAAAGAAAATCGAAAAGAAAATCGGTGAAACTCTCATCGATTTTCAAAGAATCGGATTCGGTCAAATGCCTAAAGTCAAGCGAATAGTCGTTTATGTCCTTCGATTTTATAAAGCAGCAAGAGAGAAGGAGTTGGATGAGGTTTCGTTCGATCAGATCAAAGAAATTGTTGCGAGAAGTGGCGAGATTACATACGACGAGTTAGTCAGATCAGCAACTTTGCTCATCCGCGAAGCACAGCTGCAGTTTCCTCCACACGTAAATGCGAGACGAGATTTGTCATTGTATGAGGAGAATGGAATATTGTATTCTAAAGGTCGGATCGGACAAAGTGACGTTTACGATAAAGCAAAGCATCCGGTTTACCTTCCTCATCAGGCAGACATCACTCGGCTCATCATTCAGCACACTCATGAGATGGCTCACCACCCGAAAGGAAGTAACGCACTCATTTCCATCATTCGGCGACAATTTTGGATTCCGAAAGCGAGATCAACAGTGAAAAATATTTTGAAACGGTCGAAGAAAACAAGATGCCAGAGGTGTTTTAGGAAAGAATCGAAAGCTTATCAACTTCCGGAAGAGCCCCCATTACCTGATTTTAGGGTCCGGCTTAAACGACCCTTTGAAGCCTGCGGAGTTGATTATTTTGGGCCAATATACATCAGTATTGGTCCAAAAATCGACGATATTCAGAAAACATGGGGAATTATTTACACATGTTTATCGTCGCGCGCCGTCATACTCGACTTAGTACCTGACTGTTCGGCTGACACATTTTTAAACAGTTTTCGGAGATTTTGTGCTCGATGGAACACCCCAAAAATAATGTTAAGTGACAATGGAGGTCAGTTCACATTGGGGGAAAAAGTCATCGGCAAAATTTGGGCTAAACCAAAGTTAGTCGAGTATGAAGGCAAATGGAGAGAGGTTCTTCGACACCCAAAAACCCAACATTGGACTGCCACTTCTGGAGTCCAATGGATTTTCACCACGGAGCGAGCTCCGTGGCGAGGGGGTGCCTACGAACGTTTGATTTTGGTAATTAAAGAGTCCCTTAAGGCTACTTTATGGAAATTTAAGCCAACTTTTGACGAATTAAGCACACTTCTTTCGGAAATTTCTCGAATTATAAACGAACGTCCCATCACTTATCAGTCAGAAGACGAATTGGACACACCAATTCGTCCAATCGATTTAATTCTTCCCTGGAACGATTCTTCCATCGTTCCATCGATAGAAATAAATCGAAATGACGCCAAAGATCCAGATTTTTCGATAGGTGATGAATCACGAGAAAAGATATTGAAACAATACAGAATTTCGAGATCAAAGGTCCAACAGTTTCGTGTTCGGTGGAAGGACTTATACCTTCTATCGCTTCGGGAAAGAAAAGCAAAATTAAAGGAAGGAACAAATTTTCCGAAAGTGGGAGAGATCGTGTTAATCGAACACGATGATTTGCCGAAAGACAGATGGAAGTTGGGCCGTATATCAGAACTCCTATAAAGTTCTGATGGAAAAATACGTACGGCAATCGTCAAAACGGAAAGCGGAGAGTTAAAAAGGGCAATAAATCATCTGTACACATTAGAAACAGATGATAATGAAGAAAATGAGAAAGAAATAGGAGATGAGGGTCCCCATCCAGACTCTAATCCCCCCTTGGGTCCCAGTCCTCCATTGGACACTGCTCAAACAACAAATGTACAAGTCCATTCTGTTCAGATCATGGAAGGCGTATCTCTCGAAGTGGATGAAGACAACGAGCAGACGATCATCACTTTGGAAGACTTGCGACTGTGGCGATGGGACTCTGTCTGCGATCGGAAGGGTGACCACTCTAACTGTGAGCCGTTGACACTGCGAGACCTTTTGCCTACACAAACGGTCAACGCTGGATCAGATCGTCAGCCAACATTTGCGGAAGCCTTCGGTCCGCTTCTGAACGAAGAGATTCACAACACATCAGTTGTACACTTCATCTGCTTACACCGAATGCTGGACGGACTCAATCGAATCCGCCAATCCCAGCTGAACGACTTGTACGACATGACAGTCACGGCGGTGCGACGTGTGGTGGAGAATCCCGACAGGGTTTTCTCTCAATACTTCCGTGTGTCTGACGAGTGGCCAAAACTGAGTAAAGGACAACGGATGACCAAAATCGCAGACGACGCATGGAGACGGATAATAGATGGTCGCTATCGATCTTGCAGACGTGCACACGACAATTTGAGAAGCCTGTCGACGGATGAGTACTGCAACTATCCGTTAACAACAACGTTGGAGATTGGGCAGACGAACGGCTATTGCACTCGGTGGGTACAGCGCCCCGGCATTGGCGAGAATGAGATTGGCGAATTGAAGCGGCTTCACGAGCTATACATCATCAACCTGGACAAGCAGAGATGGTTCATCGCTGGTCTCTTCCCCAGTGTTCGACTCTTCATCTCAATGGTGTGTGTGCTCGCGGACGCAAGGGTCTCTTCTAAGTGGAAGAGACTCAGTGACAGCTTCACACTGGAAACAACGCTCGACAAAGCACTACCAACGTTGAAGTCGTACTTCTTCTGTGGAAAAAACCGCTTCATTGTGGTTTCGCTGTTGGGCGATTTTCTTCTGCTGGACTCACCATCAGAAGAGCGAATTCAGAGCAAATGGGCGTCAATCAAGGAGCTAATGAATCACTTGAAGAAAAGGGGAAAACAAGTACTGGTGCTATGGCCAAAGGGAGAGTTGTCAGTCGCAGCGGACCTGATGATATCGCGGCTGTCAGAAGGCTACACGCAGATAAACTTTTTGGCGACGTCTATGAATGAACAGGAAGACAATGACATCCTCCCAATTGTGCGGGACATCAAGCAAGTTTGGCCTGACTTCCCAGAAGAGATGTTACCAGCGAGACCGAATCGGCAGCCAGCGTGTCCTCCTCCTTCTGCTAAAAGAAAGAGGGATGATTTTGGCCAACAAGTAAAACGTTTTAAACGATCATATGAAGAACCTTTGGCACATACAATGCTTAAGGCGAAGTTCGGCAGCGACAGTTATCGCCAACAAGTCTCGCCATGGACGAACGCAGCGGCTTTGGTTCATCCCCCAAGTCGGCAACCGGCCTATCAATCCGCGGATTCTTGGCGTCAATCAACTTCTTCGGGTTCGTATGATCCATTCAGGTATGGTTGCCGGGATTCTTCAACTCTCGGGAAAATTTCAACCAACCTTTTAAACAGGATTTCACGAGCGACGCCAACTCAAAGGTCTGACAGTTGGAAGGTGTCTGCACGCCCTTCAACAAGCTCCGAAAGGTTTGACGATCAGTTTCAAGATTCCACCAGTAACTCATACACGGCAAAATTTAGCACTTTGACGCTGAGAGAACCGTCTCCGGATCCTCCCCCTATTCATCTGGGTGAGTACTCCCCTCAGCCAGGAAGTCAATCAGATAGTTGTCCCTTTGGTGAATATAATAAGACATTTTCAGAGTCACCTATGGAGGTTGTCACCAGACGGGCGTCAGTGATCGAGAAGACCATCGGACGGAACACCGGCCGATCTAGGGAGGAGTCCTACAAGCTCTCTCCGGTCGAAGGTAGATACAAGCAATACGGAGACCTTTCGACCGACGATTTGACTACAGTTTCAGGTTACGATCCCTCACTCGGGTCGGACCTCTTTTCTCGATCAGTCTTCGACTTTTACCGCAACAACGTTGAGACAACAATTGAGTTAGAAAAGAAAAAGAGGTTTGCTGCTTGGTTCGAGAAAACTGTCCGCACTTATCTTTACGACGACGCCTACTTGCGAATCATCGGTTCGACAGAATCTGGACTCGCGTCAAGAGAGAGCGACCTGGATCTGTGCGTGTTCATCAACCGATGGAAGGGACAACGAGGAATGACAGTGGAGGTGCTGAACAACATCTACACCTTCTTCCGAGCGTACAACGAGGAGACGGAGAAGAACCAACCACTGAGGAGATTCGTCGGAGGCAACACTCTCGGATTAAAAGCAACGGTCCCGAACATATACCTTGTTTCGGGAATGCCGCAGTGGCAGGGACCCTTAGACGTCACATTGAACAACGATACCGGGCTACACAATAGCTTCTTAATGAGGGACTTAGGCCGCGTGAACCCTAAATTCCGCGTCCTTGCATTCGTCTGGAAGGCCCTCTGCAAAACACATCGTTTGGCAGGAAGTTCGACGGGGAAGTTTGGGTGCTATGCCTTGCAGTGTATGGTCGCATACTACTTTGCCAAGAGGACAACGCCACCGGAGTTGCCAACACCACTCGGAATGCACCAGGGTTTTACAGCACCGAATCCAGGCCACACTCTGATGGACTTATTTGACGGGTTTCTGAAGTTTGTCGCCAACTTCGATTGGGACAACACTGCGCTCAGTCTTAGACGCCACATGGGGGAAACTCCTCGCAAAATGATGCCTACGAAGTTCTCGAAATATGCGGCGGTCATATTGGAGCCGGTGGACGCCAAGGAAGTCGCAGACGCA
>JAEHOL010000113.1:0-10709 GCA_016432905.1 Hoplolaimus galeatus
GTAGAGAAAGGATAATAAGGCATTTGCTTATTTTTCTCAGTCATTCTGGCAAAGTTTTAATCAATTTATAGGTCATCTTAAGGTTTTTAGCTATATTTAATTGTGCCTTTTTTGCCTATTTTGGACATTTTTATAGATAATTGCTTATCAGTAATGCAACAAATACCGAAATTTAGCTCTATTTTGCCTATGCTTGAGCATATTTGGGCCTAAATAGGCGCGCGCCTATTCCCGATTTTTAGCGCTTAACCCATACCTATATAAGTGTCTAAAAATTTTTATATATTTTTTTCCATTTTTTGCAAATTTAGCTTCGAATTAAATTTTTATATTTTAACCTACGTATTATTTACTTATTATTGTTTTAGGCGATAAAAGAGCAACGCAAGAAGTCTTCATTTTTGGTCGCAAATCTTCGATCGTTGGACAATGCGCACGGCTTCAGCATTGATGGAACTTTATATCTGTATATTTTCGATTTGTATTAACTAGTTTACAAACACAATTTTTCTTTATTTAATAATTTTATCGGCCCATTAAATTTCGATCGGTACATTTTAAGTCGTCGAGCCTGGCTTTACCTGTGCATAACAGCCGAGCAGCGCTGGGCAATTCCGCACGCGTTGGAGTTGGCCAACAATTTTGGCAACTTCTCGACTGGGCTGTACAAGCGACTGTTCGCGTGGGAGGCAAGTCGACAGCATGCGGTGGAGGAATTCCGAAAATTCCAACACAAAATGCATCCGGCCAATGCACGGACTATTGGCTCCTGGATCGGCGGTGGCGATTTGGCAAAATAATATGCAATTGATCAGATCAACAAAATCAGAGTTTTCGAGTTTTGATGTTTTACCTCAGAAAAAATTGGCAAATATACCGGAAAAATTAATTAACCAGCAATTTGTATGTTTCTTCATTTATGAAAACATTCAAAATCTAACATTTTGTTGATTTTTTTCAGCTTATATTTAAAAATGGAATAAATAAAAACAAACAGAACAACCATGATCATAAAAGGTTTAATTGAAAGACCTCTGCACTTTCAGAAGATTATGCTTCCCCCGAATCTGTGCGGCCCAACCCACGAAGGGCTCTTCCGCGAAGGCATCTTTGGTGGAGTCGAAGAACTCGTTGAGATCCACGCTGAACTTTTGCTCGTATGCAAGCGCCTGGGCCAACATGTCCTTAAAGAAGAAAAAGTCCAACCGCATTTTGGTCCAAGATTTTTACCAGCTTGTCCAACTGTTTGACAGCCTTCGCCTCAGGGCTTGTGGCTGCCTCGTATTCAGCCCAGAGACTGGTCCATTCGGTGCCTATCGCTTGTGGAACCCAGCTTGAGATCTCTTCAACGGCCTTAAGGAAGTGGGTGTGTTTGTTAAAACGATGGTAAGATCTCATATTAGAAACGATGTTTGGTCGATATTCGGTAAAATGGGGGAATAAGCATTTCGAATGGTGATATCAAAGTATCAAAAGACAAAAATAGAAAATTGCATTTGGCTGAAAAATTCATTATTTTCCAAAGTTATTTCTTCTCTATGAACGACGAGTACTCATTTGAATTCTTTTCCCGCTCTAATGGTATATTTTCATTCCCTAAATGATAGGGGCAATGCCAGTGTAAAGTTACTTTGATTTTTTACTACCAAAAAAATCACCAGTTTCTCTCGTTTGAACTTTTCCTCGTCCGAGACGCCGCAAAGTGGAGTGATGTCTGTTAAAGAGGAATATCGTCAAACATAAATGAGACCTTTCAAATTTAACGCCAAAACCTCCAATGATCGCCTCTCCAATGTCGTGGACGAGCGCCATCCGCACGCATCGGTTCACGTCCAATTCCGCGCGATGCTCGCCAAGTGTCATCGCTGATGAGTGAGTGAATGGGGAAGTTACTTACAATTAGCAAACTTGTGAATCATTGTTAAAGCACCGACCAAGAACGGCCATCCGGTACATGTGAGAGGCAACTGTTTCGGGGTCCGGAATTCCAACACGCACCCAACCTGGAAACAACCAAATATGCCTAATACAAAATCAAAGCGTTTATCCCAGCTTTTTAAATTATACAAGGCAATCGTAAAGAATCCGGAACCATAATGAAAAAATTTCAAATCATAATAAAAAAAATTCTGAAATTTTGTACTTGGGGTTATTCGATAGTGCTGAGCATGAATCCGACCTCGGTTTTTAAAAATTCCATAACCTAGACCTAGGCTTAGGCCTGAATTTCGAAAATTTTTCAAAATTTCAATGTTATAGAAAAATTCAAAATAAAGTGCCCCTATAGGTAATTTAGGGTGTCGAACACGAATCTGGGCTCAGACCCTGAATTTGATTTTTAATTTTTTTTTTCCGAATTTTTTTTGAAAATTTTCTTAGAGAAAACCAGGTTAAGTGTTTGGAAAATTGATAATCTGAGTTCAGATTCGTGTTCTACGCCCTAAATTACCTATAGGGGCACTTATTCTGAATTTTTAAAACGTTGAAATTTTGAGAATTTTTCGAAAATCAGGCCTGAACCTAGGCTTAGAGTTAGAAATTTTTATAAATCGAGGTCAGATTAGTGATCAGCGACATTGAAAACCCACAAGTACTAATTTCCGGACTTAAATCCTAAGCTTTTTCAATTTTTTCAATGTGAGACCCAAATTCTTAACGAATACCATTATTTGTGTGATTATTTGATCAAACAAAATTTTAGATCCCGCGAGTAGTAATTGGATGCAACAAAATATGCAAATTTACCGTACACTATGCATCATTTTGTTGGTGAATGTTGGCGGATATTTTATCGTACTTCCCTTCTTTGTGTTTGTTGTTCCGAGAATTAAGTCCGTTCTCACATTCAGGATTTGCTATCACATAATCTGCACAATGATAAAACTCAGCAGTTCATAAGTCCTCTGACCTTACAAGGTTCAGAGATTTTCACTCAGATATACACATTTTAGGAATTAAATGTGAACATTTTCCTATTAGAAAATTGAATCCTTTTTATGCACAAAAATATTTACACTCCACATTACAATATTATGACACTGTGGCCACAAACAAAAATAAAACCAAAGATACCTAGCTTAGCTAAGGCCTCTAGTAAGCCTGAAGAGGCTTCTACCTTAATTTCAGAAAATAAAAACTTAAAAGAAGGAGAGGCCGAGAATAAGGCCTTTATCAGCCCAGAATAGGCTTTTGAACTCAATATCAGAAACTTAAAATTAAAACAAGAGGGAGAAGCCGGGAACTTAGTTAAGGATTTTACCAGACTAGAAAAGGCTTTTACGTCCAATTCCAGAAGATATAAATTAAAAAGAGGGAGAGGACGGGAGCCTAGTTAAGGCTTTTAACGGACTATTGGAAACTTTACGCTTAATTTCAGAAAAAAAAATTAAAAAGAAAAAGAGGACGGGAGATTGGTTAAGGCTTTTAGCGGCCTATTAGAGGCTTTTAGGACCCAAAGGCTTTTAATAGCCCAGAAAAGGATTAAGGAACCAATTTCAAAAAAAAACAAATTAAAAAAAGGGAGAAGACGAGAGCTTAATTAAGACCTTTACCAATCATGAAGAGGCTTATACTCAAATACAGAAAAGCAGAAATAAAAGTTTAAAAAAGGAAGGCGCGAACTTAGCTTAGTCTTTTACAAATTATGTAGAGGTTTTTTTTTGAAAAAAAAGAAATGGTGGAATCAGGATTTCTTATTAAACTCAAATCTCGGATATTTTTAATATTTTAAGGAGAAAAAAAACATAACCTTTTCTTGCTGTGTGCGGCAATTGTTGGCGGCCGTGCTGGGTCTTTTTTCAATGACCACAAAAATTTCATTTACGAAAAAATTTCCAAAATTAAGCCCAAACTATTTATTTGAGAAGATGGCAATGCATAATTATTGGCTACTCTACGTATTTTAATAAATTTAAACTTTTGTTACTGTGAATTTATTCAACATTAAGCTTATATCTTATGATTTGTAAACTGCGTGGGCTTACTTTTCGGCTTCGGCTTCACCTCCGGCCCCGAGCTCTTTGTAATTTTCAACTTCGGCTCAAGGCCCCAGCTTTCCGAAATTTCAGATCTGGCTCCATCTCTGGTCTCGACATCGACCATTTTCGAATTACAGCTCCGGCTCCAAGAGAGGAATTTTATAAAAATGTAAAAAACAAATTATAAATGTCGTGATGAGAAAATAACAGTAAAAATATGTTTACACAGACATGTATAGCACTTAGACTTAAAAAACAACTTTTTCAAAAATTTTGCAATATAATATTTTACAAATAGAAATGATAAGAAAATAAAATGAGATAAAAATTGAAGAAAATCGCGAAAGTCTATAAAATGAATCAATCCCAAATTAATTTACGCCGGAGTTATTTTGGAATAATATTCCGGGGTTATAATCCTGCTCTTCCATTCTTCGTACGACAATGCACATTGCCAAGCCGAATCTCTAATTTCAGCATTTCCATAGGGATCTTTCTCCAATTGTCGCTTGATCCATTCCAACTTCCCTTTAGCCATCGTCCATTTCTCATTCTTTTCCGCTTTGTTCATTTTGTACTGTTGGACCCATCTGTCCACAACTTCAAAATGCCATATGTTGTGAAAGGACAGATGACTATCCCCAATGAACCGCCATGGTATCTTCTTGCATTGCAAAGTTCGAAAAGGAAATCGGGATATAAAAAAGTCCCGATACGGAATCCGGGACGGGATTTTTAAAAAGTTTGGAATAGGATTCGGGAATTGGCACAAAAAAAGTCCCTTTTATATTCTATGCTTTAGAGCTGTACCAATGAGTTTTGATGTTTTTTGCGCACCGACAATTATGATGGGTTTTGCACAGCGTCCCAGTACCCTTATTATTATAAAAATTAATTTTTTTAAAACTGGTCTAAAAAGGTCTAAGGTTAATTCGAATTCCTTTTTTAGGAAAAAACAGATTAGGTTTAAAAATTTAAGGAAGACATGTCCAAAAAGGTGTAACTATAAAATCATAAATTGTCTTAAAAATTTACCAACAGATGTTACCTAATTTACCAACAGAACTTCATAATTCACCTAATTTGTCGATGAACTCGCTATACAAAATGTTGCTCAAATTTTATTCACAATATCAAAATTTCGTTTTCAAATTTTCAAAGTCGCACTACACGCAATTTCGCCTCCGGCCTCCAAATTCGGAGATTTAGCCGGAGCGGCTCAGGGGGTTCAGGAGCAGTCATTGGAATTCGTAATCGTACTTCATGCTCCTATCCTTACTCGTACTCGTACTATGAGTACGAGTACGAAATACGAGAAACGTACAGTACAAAATCGTGATTTTTTCTTCCAAAAAAATGCAAATTCTTCCAGCCCCAATTTATTGTCAAATTTTAACAACATCTAACATAATCATTTATTTACACTATAGCCAAATATATTTTAAGCAAAAAAAACTTTTAACTTTTTAAGTTAATTCCGAAATTCTGAAAATTTATATCTTTTAAAAATTCCAAAAAGCTGAGCATGTTTACAAAAAATTTGACCTATTCTTCCTAAAAATTTTAAATTTATATTAGGATTTTTAATGGGTTTTTGACCTTTAGGAGCAATAACAATAAATTTTTGAAAAATGCATAACAATATTATCAAAAAATTTTAATTTTTTTTTTGTGTTTTGGTCGATTTTTGAAAAATCCAGGTACGAGAAGTACGAGTCGTACTCGTACTGCAAGTACGAGACGAAGTATGAGCCCTACAAATTGATTGTACGAGGTACGAGTTCGAAGTACGTGATCTAAAAACGGACTCTACGATGTAAGAGTACGAAATACGAGACCTCATAATGGGCTGTACGAGGTACGAGTACGAAGTACGAGATTTTCAAAAATGCCAATGACTGCTCAGAAGCCGGCTCCGATAAAGTATTTTTCAACAAAAAATAAAAAATTAATAATTATCATTAACATAAAACCCTTTTTGCTTCAAGATGAAATTTTTGGGCAAATTCGGAAAATTTTCAAATTTTAGTTTAAAATTTTCAAAATTTTGCATAAAATGAGGATTTTTGACCTAAAATCGTGGCCGGTTCCGGATTCTTAAAATGGTGTATTTGTGATCTTTAATTTATGTACTTTGATTTGTGATCTCAACTTTACATAAATTACAAATTCAAGTTATAGATAACGATGGTGAAAAGATTCGGATAAAACACAGATAAAGATGCATTTGAAAATAAGTATCAGCAGGATCTGATCACGGCTGGTCCGAGCCCTATAAATCGATGGGAAGGAGAAAGATCAATGCCAATTCGGGCCGAGCGTCGATCAAAAAAGAAAAAAGATTGCGGATAGGGACAATTAAAGAAAAAAGTGCATACAAACGAAAAAGCGCTTTTCTTTTTGAAAAACGGCAACAAAGCTAAAAAAATGTGCACGGAGTTGTGTAGCACTTAAGGGTTTTTTTGGAAACGTTTAGGAATAGAAAATCGAAAATCTGTTCTGTTTTAACAGCTCATATTGGAACAGAATAAAAGAAGAGATTTGCTGTTAATATTTGAAAAGAATAGATTCAAAAAATTCGTAACATGAAAACTGTATTTAAGGTTACTACCAGTGGCCATCGTGTTTATCGGGTCGGGAGGTTGGTCACTCAATAAGTGACCTCTGAACCAGGGTTGCCGGTTGCCGCGAGCCTCGAAAAATTTCAAACCGAGCTTCGAGCTCGAGCTTTCGAAAATTTTCTAGCTCGAACTTCGAGCCTGTAAACCTCAAGTTTCGAGCTTCGAGCCTAGGAATTTTTCCAAAAAATGCCGAAAAATTTCGGATTTTTAAATTTCGCACAAAATTACCTTTTTTTTTGCTTTTTAAAGATTGAAATCAATTTCTGATTCGTTAAAAAACCGATTTTATTCCGAAAATGTAAATTTGCCCATATTCCTGCATCTTGGAGCAGGTTAGGCAGTGCCGATAGGCACCGCCGGAAAATTTTTGCGAAAATAGTGTTATTGTTTAATAAAAATTGTTCTAGGTTGGAAGATCCATGGTGGAAAAATTAGCAACATTGATCAAAAAGCATATTTTAGCCCAAAATATCCAATGTTTTAGCCCAAAAGTAGTTAGTAGTACATTTTTTGGCTGTGACGTCATAGAGGCGAAGTCCAAATTTATTTAGACTTCACCCTCCATGACGCCACAGGGGCCTCGTAAAATTAAAAATACTTGAAAAATATTTTAAAAATTAATTAATTAAATAAATTAAAAAATAAACAAAAATTAATTTAAATAAAAATTATTAAAAAATAAATAAATTAATTTAAAATAATAAATTAATTAAAATAAATTCATTAAAATTAATATCCCAACTTTTCCCAAGACAAAAACAAATTTTTTTCTCAACACAAAAACAAAACAAATTTTCGACCCTTACGTCATAAGAGAACGAAAGCGTCATTGCCAAATAGCTGTATTGGATTTTGGGGAATGATTGGTTTTATGATTATTGTCACCATCAATAAATTTTCCCATTTGTTCATTATTGTTCATTTGCTGACCAAAATATAACTTGTTATCCTCGTCCATTATTTTGACTATCTCTAAGGGATATATTTGTCGATGTCCCCCATTTTTACTTTTCGAGATTACACACGAATTATTTGGATATTGAAGACAAATACGGTGTCGAACATAAAAATGCTGATCAATTGTGACATTTTTAAACCCATTGTAAGCCATCTGTCGACGTGATTGAAATTCTTTTAGCTCTCCCAAACGATTTTGGTAAAGTGTTTGTAGTGTCTTTCCATGTAGGAATTTGTTCACTTTATGACCATGATCAGGATGATTAAGTCGATCAGAGAGGTTTCCAATACTGCAATTTAGCAAAGAGGCAATCTGTGCATCCAGACGTTCCACCACCATTTTCAACAGATGTGTTGTTTTCATTTTCTGTTCTTAAATACGGATCCTTAAGCTTTTTCTTTTAATTTCAATACTCATCATTCAACTTTTCCAGTTTCTTTCTATAATTTTCTGCTCAAATATATATTTCTTGCTGCTCAAATATTTCTTGCTCATCCTCAATCAGTTCCAATGTAGGATCTATGCATGCTTCCCTGTTGCCTTTCCTGCAATCACACATACGTTTCTGTTCTTCATAGGTACGATTGTCCTTTCCCGGTACATAAGGATAAGGATAATCAAACATTCGCTCTTCATTATATGAAGGGTGATTATGTTGTGCCTTAATTTCAATCGTATTCTCTCTATCTTCATCCTCATCATAGAGCCGTCCGAGGATCCATGCGTTGCATGCTCTCCTATCGCAAATCCACCGTTTCATTCTTGTATTATTAAATCTATCATCCTCATTTCTATCAGACTTTTTTGCTTTACTAGGGAGAATATAACGGTATCCACAGTCAATTAATTGACTCATAATTTAATATTATTGATTTATCGTTTTTACAAATTTATAAACATACACGTCAGGATTTTTAATTTTGTAAAGTTTGTTTATTATCCTTTTAAATACACTATCATATTGAATATTATTAGCATTATTATTTTTATTGCACATTTGATAAACAAAATATATACAGTAATATCCACAATTTTCACTTATTAAAGATTGAATTGAATAATTATTACGCGTTACATGCAGAAATTTATTCAAAAAACTTTTAATGCAATTATTAGGCGCTTTACCTAAACTGTCAAAGTAAAATACATGCTGTTCGTTGGGTATGAAAATGCTAACCCAGTGACTTCCAGATTTAGATGAAGGGTCATTGTTTGCTACCATTGCTGCTGGATATTTGTAAATTTTTTGTGGTATTCTGTCGCAGGGGAAGCATCCTAAATAAAGGTATTTTGTTGTTGCGTTCCTCATCAGAATCTGATTTATTGTCGTTGATTCCATTCTCTTTGCATAAATTCACCAATTTACAAATATTTTTTATAAGAGAGTTAAAATATAGGAAAATTCCTGTAGTAACAAGCGCTACCCATGCTATCATTAAAAATATACAATAGATCTAATTGTGTATATAAATATACAATAGGTCTAATTTGTAAAATAGTAAAGTAACAAACAATAAATCAGAATCGACTTGGCCAATGATTGTTCAAAGATGTATTTGTTATGGCCTGGGAATACATGAATGGATGGGATAGCGATAGGGAGTAGGGAGGTGTTCAGTGGTGAATGATGATGATGACGTTTCTCCTTTCGCAAACAAAAACTTCTATTTAAGCGCACCAATGTCGCATTAGAAGAACAGTCGGAATTATTTTGTCCATTTTGATCATTTGTCCCACAAAAATGATGCTGAACTGCTCAACAGTGTTGTTGGTGCTTCTCCTGGTGCACGTTTGCCTTCCTAGCTCCATCATCGACTCCACGGATGTGCCGGCCTTTCTGCACGGTGCTCCACCGTCAGTGGTCGCGGAACATGCTGCACTGCTCGCCAACAATGTCCAGGAGCCGGAGGCGGACAAGCACAAAGTCATTGACCAGTGGGTGGACAAGCAGAGCCCGTTCATCCAGGTAAGTTCAGCTGCGTAAAATATTCAAATGGCATTTCGCCAATACGATTTTTCCAAAAACAGAACGCTATTTTGACAATTTATTGGCGTTTTTTATTGACTTAATTCCGATATGTTCAGATCCGATGGGCTGACTACAAAAAGTTGATAACTGAGGAAAATGCTGCCGCAATGGTTGCACGACAGGAAGCCCGAAAAAAGTTTTCACCCGGAGCACTGGAGGCGGACGAAAAACTATTCAAGTTGTCCAATGATCCGACGCTGAGCATGAGCAAAAAGTCGGCCGAGTTTGAGCGCCTAATGGCTGAACTAAAACCGGAAATACGTGCTGAGATCGAGCGAGCTATTCAGGAGTACAACGAGCGACGCCGCGAGAAGCGCGAAAGCAGCGGAAAGTCACTGTGGAAAGCTATGGAGCATGAACTGTATGAAAGCTTAATTATTTCATCTCAAAAATTTGGCACCAAATCCAACAAATGTGTAGAACATGGCAAGAATGCCTTTCAAAATCTCTAATATTTCGCAGCGAGCCAAAATTTTTAGCATCTGAAATTGATACATATACATATACGTGCAATTTTAATTAGCCTTATTAGGGTTTGTGCTCAAACGGTTTTAGAAGATATGGGACTCGGATATTCGCGTTCCTTCCTTCATGACTATTTTTAAAGATGAAATTGATCAGTGATCAACAGCTCCTTAAATCAGCTATGAAGTCAGTTACAATTTGATATCTGATCAATTCCTATATTTAAACAGTGGTAGCAGATTGAGGTGCAAATTTCGGAATTGTCTAAACAAATATTTCGTGTTCATATCAGAAGGTATAATCATGTTCTGAAGAGTTGTTCATGCCAAGGTCATATCATTTCTGAAAAAACGAAACAAAACAATTTTCAAGCAACTACACCGTGTATAGAGCCGGACGGCAGCAAAAATCGGATTTTGGACACTGAATATCCGGGCCAAACCCACCGGACTCGGATTTCGGGATTTTGGCTCAATCCCCGTTCTAAACCCCTCTTTTTAAGCTCTCGCCGCAAGCGACATGGCATGTATGGCTACTGCTGTTGCTGTTGTTTCTGCTGCGTTTGTGGCGCAAAGAAATGATAAAATGTGCCCGCTGAACAGATGATAACTAACTGCTGCTGTTATCCGAAATACCTTCCATAATAGTAATTGCTATGC
>JAEHOL010000114.1:0-10687 GCA_016432905.1 Hoplolaimus galeatus
GAAATATCCATAAAAATATTCGTTCTCAAAAAGTTTGTCAGTAATAAAACCAAACCACGGTTTTCTGTTCAAACTTTAAAATAAAAATAGTTTTGAAAAAACCTGATCGATATGTTTTTAAGGTTACACAATCAACAATCGCATACTTCGGTTTCCAGTATACCTAATCCAGCGTCTAAAAAAATTTTCGGACCGGCCTGGCCTCTGCAGTAAAAACTCCGGGCCTCGGCCAGGCCCAATTTTGATCGAAGCGAAAATAAAATTTTTAAATATTAGTATAATTGGTATGTCAAAACAGATTTTTTAATCCACCATTTTTTTTGGTAATATTCCGTACTTATTGAAAAAAACTCCGGCCTTCCAAATTTAATCTGACTTTTGGGGATCCGACATTTGGGGATTATTTATACACTTCCCAAAAATTCACGATCAAATTTTAGTTAAACCGGAATCGTTAAAAATTTTGGATCCCAAAAAACTGATTGTATCGCCCTCAAATGAGCTAATTTCTTTTCATCAGTTGCGGCTTCAATTCGGACATAATACTCGAAAAGTTTTTTGATTGCTTTTTATATTCTCAACGTATAGGCAAGCGTTCCTTAACTCTCCTTCGTCTTGTTGATCCTTAATCTTTTGGCTCCGACTTCGAACTCCGGCCTCCCAAATTTTTAGCTCCTTTTAAAACTGTTTTCCTAAACCGTTCCAGAAAATTTTTATATTGAATTGGTCAATGCACCTTCTCTTTTTCTATAACAATAAAAAAATCTTTTCACATTTCACATAGTGGAAAAAACATAGTGGAATCTGGAGGGTCTATGAATGATTGACTTTAGGAGTCAATACTTTTTATCCCTAAAAAAGTAGTATAAAATGAAAAACTTTGCCAAGATAAAAAATGATCCGCAAATGTCGGATGCTCAAAAGTCGGTTCCCAAATGTCGAAATCCCCAAATGTCGATCCCCATATGTCTGGTCCCCAAAAGTCGCTAATTCCCAAATGTCTGTCCCCAATTGTCTGATCCCCAAAATTCTCGTCCCCACGCGCGCACCTCGTTTACAAAGTTTGCAATGAAATTTTTATTTATTTTTGAGTTTTAATATTTTATTAATATTTATTAATATTAATATTTTAGCTTTGAAAAACTATATATGTTGAATAATATTTCTTAATTTCATTTTGCCAATTTTTCGAGAATATTGCCAAACGAATCAATTCACAAGACTGGCACTAACGGTGAGTGGGTGACTGCTTGACTGACTATCATGCATAATAATCATATGGCACATTCGAGAATGAGAGGAGAAGGGTTGTTGGGGCGTGGGCACTGAGAATCACAGGGCCAGCGAAACCCACTTCTGGCTGGCACTATAAAAGATTTTGCCTATCCATGATTTTGTAAGCATATGCTGTATGCACTATTTTTTTTCACAAAAACCATAATATATTCGCCAGCCCAAATATGGGCAATATTGGAGTTATGCCAATGTCTGATCATCGTTTGAATCATCTGGCTTGGCCATCATTTTCCTTTTTCTCTTTTCTCAATGCTATTTCTTCAGTTTTGACTTTTAATTCCTCAACGATATTTTTACGCCTTATGCTGGCAATAACGGCTGGCAAGCCGTATAAAAGCGGCTCAGCAAAGGCTGGAAAATCATTCCATCGGACAACAAACACCCAATTGATTCATTCGCTACCAAAATCCCAATTTTAAACCCATTCTAAGAAAGAAGGCCAACATGCGTGCCGCCATTCTCATCCCATTTGTCAGCATGGCAGCTGTCATGCTGCACCAAGGCATAAGCATAAGTGAAATTTTTTTTTAAATTTTCAAATTTTCAGCGAATGCAACTGGTGGAGCTTCACCACCTGCGTCACCCAAACCTAAGGCAGCAGGTTTGTTTTACAAAACGCTAACAATAAATAATAATTAAAAAGTTTGAAAATTTTAAAAGAAACGATTTGCTTTTCAGAAACGCAAGGTGGAAAATCCCCCAACAAGGGTCAAAACCATGAGACGAAATTTGAGATGAAATTTTGCGAGCCGGAGCCGGCTCCAAAGCTGGCTTTAGTTCAAGAAAAAATAACATTTTAAGGCCAAAATAAGTTCATATTTTGGTGATAAGTGATAATTGAGGAATTAGTTACACAAAAAATTTATCTTTTAAATCAAAAATGTTGAAATAATTTTTGTTGAAAAATTAGCTTGTGTCAGAGACAGCTCTAAAGCTCAGAGCCGTTCAGCTATATCCACGGAGCTTGAAGAACCCAAAAGCCCAAAATGGCTGACACACAGCACTACTGATTGCATCGTGTCCAGTGTTCTCCCGGTTCCGGTTCCGGTTCCAGAACCGGTTCCGGTACCGGTTCCGGTTCCAGGACCGGAACCGCGGAACCGTAAAAAATTCGGAACCGTTTGGAACCGGAACCGATGGAACCGAAAAAATTCGGAACCGAAAAAAACCGGAACCGATGGAACCGAAAAAAGTCGGAACCGATTGGAACCGGAACCGATGGAACCGAAAAAATTTTGGAACCGGGAGAACACTGTTTCTGACCCGCTTTGCGGTCCGCAAGGGGTGGTCCCAATGCTCCGTATTGCGAAACGCAAGTTGCGACCGCATTCTGGACTCGCAAACGGACTGTCAATCAAAACAAGGGAAAAATGTTTGCGGATGCGGATTGCAGATGCATTGGAACCGTAGTTTACCCAAGGTATTACTGTATTTATTATTATAGGCGCCAGATTGACCATAGCGAATTACGAAAGCACAAAATCATTACAGCAAATTTTGCCAACAAAGCCAAAACTTCAAGCGGGGAGATCCATTTGCCTTTCTCTCTCGGCATAACCAGTTTTACCGGAATATCGCGCTTGACTGAATGTGATCTGTGAGTGCACTTGAAACTAATCGGGTGAAATTTTTTCACATTTATCAACATGATTAGAAAGCACCTGCTCCATACATTGAACCAGAGCTCAAAATCTAAAGTGGCCGGATCCAAATTTCGGCTACAACGAACATTCCATAGAATCAATTTGCTTGTATCAATTATTCATGAAAATTTCAATTTTTATCAAAAAATAGTGAGAACCAACAATAGCTTGGATCAGGTACCGGAGTCGGAGCTGATTATTGAACTGGTTTTAAGCGCTCAAATTTAAAATTCCATTTCATTTTCCAGTTTTCTAAGGACATGGTAGAGAAAAACATTTGATTCGTCCAATAGAGTGCTATTTTATAACCATTATATGCTGATTTTTGTCGTGATCCACCTTTCCGGCTTTATGATTCATCGTGTGGCGGTCTATTTGGGATTAGTATACGGGATTACACGTCCCGGGGTACTAATTGGATTTTATTGCCGTATATGGTATCGAAATCCGAAGCAATTTTGTTCGATACCCTTTTCAGTGGCGTGTCCGGTATTAGATTTTTTGTAAACCTGGTATATAAGTGATTTAGCATATTAGCCTAAAATTAGAGGAATAATAGTGTGCAAAACTGATCATTTAGACGATTTCACACATACATATGTAAAAAACTAAAAATTTGGCGTATTTTTTTGGACATAAATTTAGCCATAAATTTTCTGCCAGCTTTTAAAAAGAATTCTTATTGGGGATCTACAAAAAATTATTGAGCTCCAATTCGACCACAAATTAGAAAAAACCCCCAAAGGTGAGGATATCAGATACTGGCAAATCGGTCAAGAAACGTATCAAGTCCAAGTGCTGATTGGATGCATCAAAATTTATACATGAAATCATGATCAAAAACTTTGTCAACATTTCAACAACATGCGATGTTTGAAACTGGTTAAGGCCAAAGGCTGATAAAGGAAAAACAAAAAAGCGGTAGCACGAATTCGTTTTTACACACGACATTATGCGTTGAAGCGAATACATTTTCAATATGGGCTAAATAAACGAAAGAAACAGCAGACGATAAAGAGCATTACCATGCAATTTAGCATTTACTGGGATCGTCAATCTTTCGCTTCAATCAAACATCTTTCTTCGTTTGTGCTACTGCTTTTTTGTTTTTAGAGTTTTTGTTTTTAGAGTATATTCTTGCCATATGGAGAGAGAGAGAGAGAGAGAGAGAGAGAGAGAGGAAGAGAGAGAGAGATTGACAGTATCCGCAACTTACATCAAACCGTGGCCAAAATCGTTGCCAACAAAATGCAAATGTGATATTTAGAAGCCGGGGACGCCAAAGAGTGTTGGGAACATAATAAAAACGACCAGGACTACAGTTGCCGTTACGTGTAAGAATTTGATTGAACGGCCAATGACCAGGCAACATTTTGTCTGGAAATTGGTACTTGGTGGTTTTCGGGGTCGCTGAGCACGAATCTAACCTTTGGTTTTTAAAAACTCCTAACCCTAAGCCTAGGTTTAGGCCTGATTTTCGAAAAATTTGCAAAAATTTAAACCTATAGAAAAATTCGAAAAAGGTCACCTTAGGGGTAATTATAGCAGCTGAGCACGAATCCTGGCTCAGATTTTCGAATTTTTCTAACCTAAACCATGGTTTCAGAAAATTTTTCTGAAATTTTCCCGAAAAATTTAAAAAAATTAAATCTTGAAAAAAATACAAAAATATTCCCTTACATTTGTTGCAAACGGCGATAAATTTTTTGGCGAAGTTTTCCGCACAGAAGTCAGCCGCGCGCCTCCCACCATGCCCATCGAACAGTGCATAAAATGCGCAACGTCTATTTCCGCTACAATCAGAGTGATTTGATTAAATGAGATTGCGATGCTACAATGGCGAGTCCTACACTCCTTGTGAATCTCCTCTGGCCAACAGGTTGCCCATGTGTCTGTCAAAACAATCAATGGCGATGTGTCGGTCCTGCATCTCTTCCCTCTCGCCTTTTCGTTCAATGGAAACGCTATACACCACACTACCAGTAACGGATTTTTGGCCTCCAGTTGATGAATCTGGAATTGATTTCATAGATAAAGAGCATTCAACTGTTTAAGCATCCGAATATTATGGATAACTATATTGAAAAGATGTTGATAAAACAGCAATAAAATTCCATGCGTTTAGCAACATCCGTTAGGCTGACAGTTGAATTTGTTTGATATATAGTCAATTTTTGTAGGATCTAAGGCCTCTAAAACGGATTTCAGATAAAAATATGATCTTAATTTTGTTGCTCAAGTGTCATTTCACACAAACTATGTATGTTATTTCCGCTGCCTTTCCATGCAAAAAACCCTAGAATCGTTAACGATCTCAATATTGGCGTATGAAACTAATCCTTCGTTCACCATGTTTCATGTTGCGCATTTTTTACTGACAGTGTATATCATTTATCAAACAGAAAGTAACTCCGGCACCGAAGGTTTGACGAATAAATATGAAAATGCAAACCTGCGATTAACGCGCCATCCCTCTGTTGATTCACGCCACGAGCGGAATTCTTCATATCATTTGGAAAGCTGTCTTTAGAATCGGCTTTCTTCCTTGGAGCATCCACCTCCTCGTCCGAGTCATATAATGTCAGTGTAGTTGTATTCGCTTTCCTTTTTAAGGTGCTAGATTTTGATTCAGAATATGCGTCATTATTGTTTGAAGCCATGTGTCTAGAAATATTTATTTGAAATTCCATTATTGTTTATTAAATCCGGCAAATAGGTGAAGTTCATCCACCCTGGGGGTGAGAGAGAGCAGAAAAAGACGGATGCTTCTGAATGGGCTGCAAGATTTTTAGGCTAGAAATATCCTAAAATTGAGCATTCCCATCATCAAATCTCTTTTTGAAGTCCAGTATTTTCTACCCCGTAGGTAGGTTATTAATCTTCTCTAGTAAAAAATTGCTCAAAAAAAAAACTCTATAGAAGCTAGGTTTTAAGGTTTCTTGCAGTCCCCTATTTCTGAGACGTTCGCTTTCACTCCTCCTCACCCATTTGCCTGCCGGGTCTATTATTTATTACTCATAATTTTGGAGTACAGAATGTCTTGAATTAAACGATAAAAGTTAAGCAACTCAAGCATCAACAAACATAGCGAATGTGTACTAACATTAACGATATATAAAAACACACGTCTAACGCAATCAACGGCATTTATCGAGAAAAGCCGATTAATGACAACAACAAACAATCAAACCAGAAGACATTTTTTGAGTACAACTTCCAAATTAATCGAACAGTCCGAATCCCATGTCATCATCAGACTCTTCCTTCTCTTCTTTTTTCGCTTCTGGCTTCTTTTCTTCCGCCTTAGCTGGTGCAGCAGCCGCTCCAGAAGCACTCTGGAAATGTTGTAATTTAAGTTCAGCTAGAATTCAGCTGTCTTTGTTGAAAGTTTTTGTTTGGGAAAATGAATTTAGTTTTTCAATTTTAACATCAGACAGTAAACAATAATGTGCATGAAGAAAATACCGCAGCAGCCGCCGGCGCAGCTCCACCACCGCTGGGCACCGTGGCCAGTTTCTTTTCGCCTGCAGCAATCACTTCCTCAATTCCCTTGCCTTTCATTGCCGCAATCACCGCATTCGCATTCTCCTACAAATATAGTCAATATTTAAATGCATGATTACTGATTAGGATTGCAGTCAAATAGTTTTTCAAATAGGTGCACTTACACCTACTTTACACCCACTTATTACAAAAATACTAAACCCATTTTTGGAATTATTATAAATTGTGAAAACCATATCGACGTCCAGTCCTCCAGCCGCCAGAATTTTCTCAATGTCCTTCGCAGAAGGGCTCGCATTTCCACCCAGGCCGGCCAATAGGTAAGCAGCGACGTATTTCATCTTTCTGTCCGCAGGTAGCTAGGTAGAGCAATCAATTCAATAAGCAATTTCTGGCTAATAATTATAAGGTCTGAAGAGCAAAAAAAAGAAATGTACCTACTAGGTTATGCTAAATTTTGTTGTTGGTTAGAAAAATAATTTTTGGCTAATAGCTGATTGTTTATTCTAAAGTAAGAATGTCAAGTATTGATTGATTTACGAAAATCCGCAGAAAAGCTGTAATCAAAAAACATTCTTTCTTTTCCTGATTTCGTCATACATAAATAAAAATATAAAGAAACTTTATTTGGTAACTTATATATTATATTATAAGCTTATAACTTCATAAGAAATATTACGAACTAATAAGAACATACACACACACCATAGGCCATAAATATGTATATGCTACATATATGCATAACACCAAACAAACTAAAAAATAATAAATGAAATAGCAACATAATGCCAATTTAAATGTTAGATTGGCTCGATTTCAATATCTAGGTTGGAAGGTTTGATTTATTTATGTGTTGTGATTACGGTAGCATACATACTTATAAGTGAGGCGAGGTAACAGTAAATTTAATACCAACCAAAACCAAGAATAAGAAGTGGCTTCATTTTATTTTTTTACTCCAAGATTCCAAAGTTTTGCCTTACGGTCAAATGTAAAAAACGTATCGTAATTATCGTATGGATGGATCAATGAAAAGAGAATTTGTGCACAAAAAAGGTGAGGATGAAAAGGACAACACACAAATACTTTATGACATATGATGAGATATGAACTATGAACCAAGCAAACGGATGCATATCACAGTTTGTTCATTGGCAACACCGGGAAAGAAGCCTTCTGCCGCCAGCAGCATCTGCTGTTGTCAATGGACCACCAATCGTCGCTCCTCCCCTCATCACTCCTCTACCATCGTCAAGATTTCTTGCCTTCATCTTGTTCTCCACCAGCTCTCTGGCCACCCTCATAAACAATTCAGCGACATTAGATGACGATTTAGCCGATGTTTCAATGAAGAGCAAGTCATTTTCGGCGGCATATGTCTTTATACACATTGGTTTATTTAGCGAATGTCCCACCCATATTTTTACTCGTTTTTCTTGTTTACCCCTTTAATACCAACCAAAAACAATAAGAAATATGAAAATGCTAATATGAAATATTTTTGTTGAAATTAGGATGACGGACGATGGGCGCCGAAAAAAAAATTTGCGGAAATTTCCTTCTTTCTTAAAAAATTAACCATTTTTGAACTCACCTGTCCTTCCTTCCAGTGCACCTCCCGTTCCTTTTCGGCTAAATCTGCCTTGTTGCCAGCCAGTGCGATCAACACTTTGTGATTTGTGCTCCGCTGACTGCGCAACTCATCCACCCATCCTCTGACCTTGGTAAATGTTCCCTAAAAATGTCAGGGCAATTCTCGAAGTGAACACCTTTAATGATAGAGAGAGAGTATACCTTGTCAGTCAAATCGTAAACAATGATAGCAGCATATGCTCCCCGATAATACAGAGGTGCCAAAGACCGATAACGTTCCTGCGAGGAAACTACCCCTGAGAGAAGCGATGCCTGAGGAAGCAAACCTGACCAGCTGTGTCCCAAATCTCCAGCTTTACTGCGCCCTCGTTTTCTCCAACCCAGATGGTCGGAGCGAAGAATGCCGATCCAACAGTTGATTCATATTGTTCACTGAACTGATCCTTCACAAAGCGCAACGCCAGCGACGTTTTGCCAACCCCCGACTCGCCCAAGAGGACAAGTTTGAATCGGTGCAGGGCCCGGACTGGAGGTGTGTGTTGCGGACGAGATGCCCTACGGCTGGGTGGCTGGTGGTCATGCTTCGGAACAGGTTCATCCCCACCTTCATCGTCGTCACTTTGCGGGTCGTCCGCAGAAGACATTGTAATTTGCATATGGGCTAATAAATAACATAAATAAATTTAAAAAAAGAATCAGTTTAAAGAGAGGACATGATGGGAGGAGAGTGTTGAATAAGAAGCGGACAGTGCTTGACGTTAGAAGCAGGACTACTGCTGCGCTGGTAATGAATAGTGTGGGTGAGCAAAGGGGACCAGCCTGCCCCCCACCCCCATTCCCGTTTCTCCGTCATAATCGATTTGAAATGATTAATTTCCATCCCTTCTCTCCCCAATACAAAAAAAAAGTTGGGGCTGGGTAAAAAACGGCGAGAAAAGTTGCGTGGGATGGTCGTTTTCATTCACATTTTCCTTTACCATCCATTATTATACTATGCTTATTCGTTTTTTCAGTAACAATCCAAGCAATAATAATACTTTGTATTTTATCAGCAAGAAAAGGAGACAAATACACAACCACAAATATTTATCAAAAAATTCACCGGAGGAACAAAGTAAGCAACGATGGAACTATGGAAGAAAGGAATGTTTGGACATGGTGATCAAAATGAGCCAAAAACCAACATTATTTAGACTGATGAAAAATGCAAGGGAAGAAGCTGGTTAAAGTGAATATTAATCCATTTTTGATCGACAAATTTTGTTCAAATGTTTATGACAGACATAGAGCGTGTGATCAGATCAGCATTGGGAAAAGCCCCTTGATGTCATATTATAGTAGAGTGGTGGTGATGATGAGGATTGTGGCTTTGTTTTGCCTTTTTCACGATGTTCATTCATCGTATCACTTTTTGCACGAGAATCATTTCAACCCCCGCACCTTTTCGTCGTTTTACTTTTCCTCCAATCAATTGAAAATGGGGACGTGGAAGTATTAGAAACACTCCATCCATGACTCCATCCGCCAAATATGCTATGCATATATAATAATAATATTCATGCATATTCCCAGGTAACAGAGAGAAAAACACAGAGCAAAATTAAAAAATTAACCGTTTTCTTCGGAATTTTTGGAAAAATTTAAATAATTTTAATTAAAAAATTCATTTTTCGCATTTCAGGTGGGGGGGACTGAAACTCCCCAGAATCCTAGCCTGGCTACGTCCTTGCCGATTTTGATGCTCTTCTATTTTTCTGCCAACGAAAATGACATAAAAATTCGCCTTCTTAAATTCTTTCTTGTAGTCAAATATCATTTTTCCTATCCATCCTTACATTTATTTGACTTAGTTAGCATGTCGAGACCTATAACCGGTAAAAAATAAAGGAATTAAATTATGGGGAAAGATCGGAACAATATAAAGTATAAAGAGCGTGGCATGTTAGTAAGCAAGGGGCATATAAACCCGCAATCAAAAGCAACAAAATATAGATCAATATTTTCCCGTTCATTGCATCAACCAACCGAAAGCAGTGCCGCCCACCTGCTGCATGCAGTGATCAGTGGTCCTTCTTGTCCGTTCTTGAAGCGCCATTCGGCACAGAGTTGCATTGCCTGTTCTCATCAGTTTTCTTCCCTGGCCGTTGATGACCGCTGGGCTTCGGAGGCAGCAATCGAGGAAGCACCAGAATGGCGAACAAAGCGAAAATGTGCAGGAAGAAATAGAGGCGCCTTAAGATAACAAAGAAACAAAGGTTAAAATAAAGATTGAGACCCTTTCATTCACCGGTAAAGCAGAAGGCCCGGGTTCAGATGAATGGTGACGAAGGGAAATGTAGCATAAGCGAGAGCGAATTTTGTGGCCAAAAATGTGATCGCATCGTAACACCGGCTGGATAAATGGTTCCGCTGAAAGTAGTGGCGCACACATCGCCTCGTCTAAACAAATATTCCAGATGATTGATTGGTGGTTTGGTGGAATAGAAAAAATAAATAAATGGCCATTTTTCGCTTAGAATATTCCGAAATATGATATAAAGTGAAAATTAAATGAAGTTGTCGTTTCAAAGTGATGAAATTTTTTATATTTACTATTTCTCTTCTTTTTATCTATTCAGTGTTTAAGTGATCCGGATTTTTCAAGAATGATC
>JAEHOL010000115.1:0-10683 GCA_016432905.1 Hoplolaimus galeatus
GGGTGGCACTGTGGTGCGTATAACAAAAATGGTACGAAAAAATAGAGAAGAGAAAAGAGAAAGAGCTGTTGATGCGGTCATTTTCCTTTTTCTCTTTATCTCTTCTTCTGTGTATTTCTTGGTACTCATCTAGTGGTATCGCGAAGCTTTGGTCCGAAACCACATATTCTTGGCCTCCACAGTCCTTCTTGATAGTTCCGTTTTCGAACGTGAGAGCAAAATCACTACTGCTTGCTATCCAAACCCTGGTGGAGTATTCACCATACCATTTTGCCACCCAAATGTACGCACATTGCTGCGTGGGATCCGGCTTCCAAACCAAACTGTTTTGATCACAGCGACATGCTCCTGATTTGTACTGGCAATTGGGGCACACCCCTAGGGGAGTGTTAATGCCATCCATCCCATACCGTGTGAAAACGACCGTCTCGTATGTATAACAATTTACCACTTCGGTAGTATGCCAGAAAATGCCTACAGGCCACACTCTCCACCCCGTGTGGAGAGAGTTATTAGTATAACGGAATGTCCCATTGTTATATAGTTTTCCAGCTGGAGAATGATTCAGATCTCTCATCCGAGAGCATGCTGAAGTTGGGACTTCCACGTTTTCCGTTTCTATTTTCTCCATTTTTCCTCCGAACACTCCGAGTCGGTGGTGTATGACGGACTTAACGCATTTACAAGCAGTGGCCGATGTTTTATACTGTAAAGTGTTTGCCCTGTGGATAGATAAAGCCATTGGTACGGGATTCTCGGTAGGTTGCCAATGAGGGCATATTGGTTCGTCCGGTAATTTCCATAAGCTCGAAGGGGCGTCTGGTAAGCAAATCATCGGATGTGGGGCATCGCCGACCGCAGGGCAGATTAATGAAATTAAGGCTACGAGGGCAAGTAAATATGGACTAGCCACTCGCGCATTCATCACTTTTGCCTCCATAAAATTCACTCTGGGAGTTGGGGGTCTGCGATGTTCCTCCCTTCTATCGCGCGAGGACCATCGCCTCTCCCGATCTCTGCTACGGTCTCTTTCGTCCTTCATGGTATTCCGCGAATTATTTCCATAATACTCATAATTTCTACCCCTCTCTCTCCCCTCATCTCTCTCATTCATATTCATTCCATTCTGATAATCTCGGTTCGATGTCCGAGGCATCCACTCTCTGCTGGGAGTTCGGTACCGCGGACCTCCTCCTCGATCCGGATACCGGTTTTCTCTACCTCGCTCTGGGTAGCGATTTTCGTCCCGTTTCCTGACCCGACAATCGCGAATTAGGTGTCCGGCCCTTTTACAGTAAAAGCATCGCCTACGTTCCTTTCCATTGTCCCTTTTGCCATCATTTAAATTACGTAATGCTAATGCCTCAACTCTTCCCGATAATTCACTAACGGCAATGTTAGACACTGGGCGGCGAGAAGCTTGCAACAACTCGTAGTGTTGTGCTAACTCGTAAGCTTTGCTATACTCATTTGGCCGCTCAGACTTTACTTCGTACATTAGGTCGGGGAGGAGGCGGTCCAGAAATTCTTCCAACATTCTCTTGCGTATGTTTGATTCTGTCTCCCCTGCAAGGGCAGTTCTAACTGCCTCACTCAAGCGAGTGGCGAAATCGAATACTTTTTCCCCGGGGAACTGCTTACATATTGAAAGAGCTTGGCGGGCAATGCTTTTAGTATTCTCGTTTTCGAATTTTGACTGTAGATGAGCTATGGCCGCATTTAGACTCACGGGAGGTGTTTCCATTGCATCCAACTCGGCCCTTGCCGGACCGGTAAGACAGAAACGGAAACGTGTTATTTTCTGTTCATACGTAAGAGGTCTCGTGTATAACGATAACAAATCATTAAATTTCTGAACACATCTGGAACACGATATGCTGGGGTTTCCATCGTATGGGGGAAGGTGCCCCCCGGAATGCATAAACGGATCACTTATCATCACATCACACGATCCTTCCATTTCGTTTTCTTGTCCTCGAGGTCTTTCAAGTGACTGATTGCCCTCTCCATCCAGATTTTCACGTCCATCCCAGGCAAATCCATTTTCATTTTCACTACTCAAAGAATCCACACAGTGTTCCAATTTTACAATACGTTCTTCGAAATCCTCAATAGAATCAGAAATGATCTCCGCTTTTCCGTTCATTTCTACAAGTTTCTTTTCAATTTTGAAAACCTTTGCCTTTAAGCCCTTAAATTCATCCGAGTAGCCAGTTATTTTGGCCACTTCTCTCTCTAAATTTACTATTTTTGTTTGTGCCAATTCTAAATCCGTTTCGGTAATTATTAGCTGCTCGGTGTGCGACTTGTCGAGTTGCTTAAGCATATCCTTTAACGAAATCAGTTTTTCATCGAGCAGCATAATATTTACTCCCGAACCACTTGGGGGTGCCTTTCCGAGAGTTTCTACATCAGTTTCTATTTTCCTCACAGTGTGACAAACGGTGGCCTCAAAAGCTCGCAGTTGGGTGAGTAGCGACAACCATTTTCGATTTTCTTCCGGGCTAAAATACACGGGGTTGAAATCCGATCCCTGATGGTGATTCATTTGACCCCAATAAGTAATTTTAATATTCCGATCAACACAGACCAGTTGAAGTGGCTCTTTTATTGGTGAATAAATTAATCCAGCTTCAGCCCACCAAATGGACATACACAGGGGAGCACTGTTTTTTTTCAGTTTTGTGGGCACACAGCCTTTCTCTCCAAGGAGCACACAGCTACGACTTGGCTTCTTTTGGGCACACAGCCTACGAGGAGCACACAGCTACGACTCGTTTACGTCTTTTAGGGACACTCGGGACTTTGAAAGGATCCCGGGTCGCGGCACCAAAAATGCTCTGTCCGAGCACCAAGATACCAATATTCGAATGTCCCTTTTCAACACTCACTCTTCAGCACACTCTTTTCAAGCGCCGTTTATTACCAAATAAATAAGAGAGTAAAAAGGTGTTTCGGAGACTGCCTTCCGAGTAAATCTAAGTCGAAGAAAATGGGATAAGTTGGGTGCTTAAATATGGATGGCCAAGCAATTGGGGAGTGGGCGGATCAGGCCGAAATGAAGGTGATTGGATGGAGGGAATGAAATTGGAACACATTACTACACAATGGAGCATATGTCGAGCGGCACCACATTACATCAGTCAGCAGACGAAAAGGGGAAAGTAGGGCAAATGTGTGGTTGATTTACGGCCGGTGGGTATGGGGGATTGCCGGAGGCACAATTAGATTGACAGCAAAAAACGGAGGGGAATGTTTTTGAGATTGTCCAAAAATCAAATAGGGGAAAAGGGTCAGAGTTAGGTGGTGTACGATACAGCATTCCTTCCCCCTTGGAAAAATCTTGCCTGCCTTCTCGATCAGTAATAACGGTACGGATTGAAACGGCTGCGACGTGGCTGACCATCACGGAAGCGTCGCTCCGGCTGGTGTGAGGTCCCCTGCTCCATGTGCCCGTTCATGCGGCGGCGTTGCTGATAGTAGTGGCGATTGTGGTCAGCACGGTAGAAGTCTCCGCGATACTCAGCGTGCGGTCCACGGTTAAAACGGAACGGCTGTCCACGCCCTCGGTGACCGCCTCCTCGGCCCGGCTGGCCGGAACCTCGACCGTTTTGGCCGGAACCTCGACCACGAGGGCCGGAACCCTGCCCGCGCCCAACACGCTGGACAGCTGGAGGTTGTACTGCCTGCGCGGAGTTGGTACATTGGTTTTTCTCAACTCCTTTCCCATTTATTACCTGGAGAGCAGGTTGATCATTCGGAGGGTGTTCGTCCGTTGGAGGGTTTTCCTCTTCCTCCTCTTCTTCGCTCTCCTCCTCTTCCTGCTCTTCCTCCTCCTCGTTGTCTCTCTGTTGGCCCGGCTCTTCCAAAGACATCTTCTCAAAATTCTCTCGGGCATCGTCCATATCGTCTAAGGCATGGGCGATCTGGGCCACACTCCCAGCTGTGTCCTTCAGCAGTGCCAGGATCTCATCCTTGAGACCCACCATCGCTTCTTGCACCACTTCCTGTAGAAATTCGCGGGTCACCAACCTTTCTACCGCTGCCTGCACAATGCTCTCCAAGTGCTCACGCGTCGCCACATGTTCTCCTTGAACTTCGGCCAGAGACAGGCGTTTGACGATCTTCTTGCCGATGTCTTTTGGGATGTTGTTCTCCTTGTTGTCTGTGTCCGGTACTTCCGCAAGTAGAGCATTCAAAGCGGTCTCGTCCATTCCCACAGATGACATTTTGCCGCAGAGTTGGATATGGAACAATGAAAATATTTTAGGTAGAATGGGTTTGGGCCTTAGGAAATAAAATAAACAACGTTAAAAATGATGCAGTCTTTTACAAAATGGATTAACGAAATTAAGAAATTAAGATGAAATTAATATGAGAAATTAAGAAGAAAAATTTGGCGCTTTATTTTATTTTATTATTTTTTTTTTGATTTATACAAATGAGAAAAAGGTGTGTTCTCATTGCTTCCACAGCAATGCGAAGTCCTGAGTTTCCTGCCCGTAGGGCAATTGTGCCTGAGGCCGGGTCTCCGACTCTACTGGTGGTTGTGATTGCCGTCGGGCAGCCTGACGGGCACTTATTATGCGCCTTTTTATGTGGTCCACATGTACTGGGCGGACCACCTCACCTTCTCCGTCCAGACATACATCGTATATCATCTCTCCCTGATGCCCCACAATTATTCCAGACTTCCAGCTCTTATTAATGCTGACCCAGACAGCATCACCAGAAGTGAACATTCTTTTTACAGCTCTGGGAACTGCAATGGGTGTCTGTTTCTGTTGATGGAGGGATGCCATTCGTATTGCGATTTTGTCCAATTGAGTACGTATCTCTCTTTTAAACATTCGTAGAGCCGGAGATACTGTAGTTATTACACAAGGCGAGGCACGGTATTCTTGGAGGAATAGCTGTGTCGCTTGCATAATATCGGATTTCTCCTCCAAAATTTTCCGAACCGTTTGTTTAAAAATTTGCACAAATTTCTCGGCCTCGCCATTAGCAGCCGGTGTATAAGGGGGACTTTTAAGATGCACTATTCCATTTTCATTCAAATATAACTCAACTTCCTCTGAAACAAATTGGGGCCCATTATCACTCACTATTGTAGATGGGAAGCCGAATTGGCTGAATATCTCATTCAAGGCAGAGATAACCGCATGTGAGGTGGTAGAATTTAACTTCACAACCCAGGGGTATTTAGAGTAGGCGTCCACAACAATTAGGAAGTTGGATCGCCATATTGGTCCCGCTAAATCAATATGGACTCGCTCCATCGGAAGTTTTGCCTCCGGCCATTTATGAGTTGGGTCAACCTTTGGCGGTGCATTGCTATTTTTCTGACATATTTCGCAAGCAGCAATAAATTCTTCAATTTCTGTATTCATAGAGGGCCACCATACTATTCGTCTTGCTCGGCCTTTTGTCTTTACTATACCAAAATGGGCTATGTGTAGCATTTTAAGGATTGGGCTTCTTAAGGATTCAGGAATTACGATTTGGCCGGGATTCTTTCGAATTATATTTCCATCTAATGATAACTCATCCCTTATGTTGTAGAAAGGTTCAGTTCCTTCTATCTCTTCCGACCAACCTTCCTTTATTCCCCTAAGTACTTTTGACAAAATACGATCTTTTAGTGTCTCCGATTCAACGAGACATTTGTCTATGGGGATTTCGGTTGCAAGTACGAAGGGAGGTTCCTCTCTCATATATTTCTCCATTATTTTCTCCCATTTAATGCTCTGATTCAAATTAACTCGGGAGAGAGCATCGGCGACGACATTGTTTTTGCCTTCAATGTATTGTATAGTAGGATTTATATCTTGAAAAATGAGTAACCATCTATTCAATTTTGGGTTTGTTTGGCCCTTTGTCAGTAAGAAGGTGAGGGGCTTGTGGTCCGTATAGATAGTGAGCTCACTTCCATAAATTAGCGGACGGAATGCATTTAGGGCATACACAATTGCCGCAAGCTCTCCATGTGTTGGCGGGTATTTGCGCTCTGTTTTATTCAATGTTTTGCTGCCGTAGGCAACAGCATATAAGTTGCCCCATTTGTCTCGTTGCATCAATGCACCTCCCCAAGCAATGCTAGAGGCATCGGTAAAGAGAAAAAATTCTTTGTTATAATCCGGCGGGCGCAAACATGGGCTTTTTAATAATTCGCCTTTTAGGGTTTCAAAAGCACGTTGTTGTTCCGTGCCCCAACGAAAGTTTTTCTCCGCATCCTTACCCCTTAATGGTAGAATAAGCGGGTCCGTTTTTTCGGCAAAATTTTGTATGAATTTTCTGAAAAATCCAACCATTCCCAGGAATCTTCTAATCTCTTTTGGATTCGCCGGTGCTGGGAAATTTTGTATTGCTTCTTTATTGCTTACTGAGGGTTCATACCCTTTTTCATTCAGTTTATGGCCCAAATAAACTATCTCATTTTTAAGAAACTCGCACTTTTGCGGCTTGAGTTTTAAGTTGTATTTAACTAATCGTTTAAAAATTTCTTCTAGCACGGCCAAATGTTCCTCCAGGGTGTCGGTATATACGATAATGTCATCGATGTAAGCAAGTGTATTGTTTACATCGGCCAAAATCTCGTCCATAATACGTTGAAAAATAGCCGGACTGTTTTTGAGACCAAAGGGGAGTTTCCTCATTGTGAACACTCCCTTCTCCGTAATAATACCACACTTGTAATTGGTTGTCGGTTCCAGTGGTATTTGCCAAAATCCGGCCGCTAGATCGAGTGTACTGTACAAATTTCTTCCGGCTACTTTATGCAGTACCGTCTCCATCCTAGGGATGGGATAGGGATCAGTAACTGTTATTTTATTTAAAGCCCTAAAATCAACGCAAGGGCGTA
This sequence comes from Hoplolaimus galeatus, assembly GCA_016432905.1. NCBI lineage: Eukaryota > Metazoa > Nematoda > Chromadorea > Rhabditida > Hoplolaimidae > Hoplolaimus > Hoplolaimus galeatus. The sequence continues at coordinate 6,863 of JAEHOL010000115.1, forward strand.
AATTTCCGTCGGATTTCTGCACCACTACAATAGGTGAGACCCATGGGGTGTTTGACTTTTCCAAAACTTTAGCCTTTAGCATTTCCTGTATGTGTCTATTTAGCTCTACTTGGTATTTTTCTGGGACTCTGTACGGTCGACTGCACACCGGAATGTTTGTGTGTGTTAAGATAGGAGGCGCAGTTAAGGTGCACTCCCCGAGGTCATATTCGGAAGTGGAAAATGCTTTTGAATACTTATTTATACATTCCAAAAGTTCGGCGTTATTGATTATGCGGGTTGGTTGCCCCAGTGTCTCTTTTTCTGAAGAAAGACATTCCATAAGGTTGCCTTTCCTTGACAGATGCCCTGTTTTCAAATCCAACAATAAAGGCAAATCTTTGAGCGTTTGTCTTCCTATTATCACTCCATAACTTCCTACTTTGCTAACCTCATCATTAATCAGAATAATCTTTGTTTGGATAGTGCATCCGGCCAGTGACACTTTGATATTGGCCTGGCCTATCGCCTTAACAATACCTTCTCCAATACCAACAACTCCGGCCACTTCTGGCTGATGCCACTCTCGTATTTTTAACTTCTGTGCAGTGCGCTTGCCGCATAATGAGACATGGGCTCCGGTATCGAGGAGCATAATTACAGGCAAATCATTTATTTTTCCGATTATTCGGGCGTTTTCGTCAATTTTCCATTCAAAATAGTTGGCTTCCTGTCCGTGGGAGGATCTTTCATTTTCCACTTTTTCGGTCATTGCTATCTCCACAGTTTGTTCGGGATTCCCTACTATTTCTTTGCTGGGCCATCTCTGTACTAACGGCAGTGCTTTTTGTCGTGCATTTTTCAGGCTATTTTCATTTTCTTCCTCTAAGGCCCTTTCTCTCCTCTTTTGCCGATATGTATGAATTCTACGGCCTATTCGTACAATTGTGCCCCCAGGCTCAAATACCTTCCTAACTCCGCTAGAAACGGAGGGAGCATAAACTGCGCTGCTACGTTAGCACTTACATAACAGCAAACACAGAAAACCCAAATTTGGTTAGCCGAAGGAATGCCTCCTTTTAAGAACGAAAATAGCCCATTGGACACAATATTTCCGGCCAGAAAATTGGGGTTACCCGAATTTTCGCCCCATTCTCCGTTTGGTCGGGTCAATCGGGCAATTTCCTGAGTAATTTCTGCCGCTTCCAGGGTCTCTGAAAAATGTTCAGGGGAATATAATTCGCTTAAGTTTGCCATCACCTTATTTTTAAAAATGGTAAAACCCACCTCGGGGATATCAATATTTCCATATCGTGCAATTTTATGCACGGCCTCCCAAGGGATCTCCTTTATGTCACCATTCATTTGATCATATTGTGTGAGCCTCTTCTCCCCTTGGGTATATAACCATCGGCCCGAATTACAGTCAAATTCCTTCGCCTCCGGGTATATAATATGTGTGTTTGTGTCCAAAAATCCATGCCTTTGTGTACCGTATAAAATGAAAGTGATCGGGAGGCGGTTAAAGCAAATCCCTCGCCTCCAATAGAAATGCATTTCTAGGGGGTTAATCGCGAAGCAAGGCTTTATTTCTAGTGTTTTTTCAGTCACTATTCGAGCGGTGATGAGTTTATTATTAAGAAAATATCTCGCCAGCAATGTTGGATTGGCTACCACTAGCGTGGCCGTCTGATCTGCGATGGACTGTAGGCTGGTACATATCTGCCTAATGGCCTCAGAGAAAAGGCGCTGAGTAGTCTGTGACAACTTGATGCTCATCGCCGTGAGCTGTGCGGACAGCTGTGAGGAATAAATGAGCCCTACTCTACTATTTCCGGCCGACAAGGTCGTATCGTTAGTCATTGTTTCCATTTGGCGCCGGACACGTGAATTCTCCTTTTTCTCCAACTCTCGCCTTCTATTTATTTCGTGGTGCTCTTCCAAGGGTATCGCGAAGCTTTGGTCCGACACCACAAATTCCTTGTTATCACAGTCTTTCCGAACCGTTATGTTCTCAAAAGTTAGTGCAAAGTCACTGCTTCTTGAAATCCAAACATTTGTTGAATAGTCGCCGTCCCATTTTGCCACCCAAATAAATGCACATTGTTGCGTGGGATCTGGTTTCCAAATTAGACTATTTTGTTCACATCTGCACGCCCCTGATTTATATTGACAGCCCGGGCACGTCTCCAGTGGTGTGTTTATACCCTCCATACCATACCTCGTAAAAACTACAGTTTCGTAAGTATAGCAATTTATCACCTCTGTGGCGTGCCAGACTATGCCCACAGGCCACATTCTCCACCCCACATTAAGTGAGTGATTAGTATGCCGAAAAGTGCCATTTTTGTGGAGCTCTCCTGCTGGGGAATGATTCATATCTCGCATACGGTAACACGTAGATGTGGGTACTTCTACTTTCTCTGTCTCTATTTTTTCCATTTTCTCGCCAAATATTCCAAGGCGGTGATGTATTATAGACTTCACACATTTGCATGCAGTGGCCACTGTTTTATATTGCAGGGTATTCGCTCTATAAATGGATAGGGTCATGCGTATAGGATTCTCTATGGGCTGCCAGTTTGGGCAGATGGGCTCCTCTGGCAATTTCCACAAGCTTGAGGGCGCATCTGGTAAGCAAATCATGGGTTGATGGGCAGCACCTAGCGTCGGGCAAATCAGTGAGATGAGAGCGACAAGTGCAAGTAGATAGGGACTAGCCACCCGGGCATTTGCCACTTTTCCCTCTGCAAAATTTACCTTTGGTGTTGGTGGTCTTCGGCGATCGTCCCTTCGATCGTGTGAGGACCACTTTTCTTCCTGATCTCTGTTGCTATCACGGTTATCTCGGTAAAAGTCCCGCGAATTTCGGGCATAGTAATCATTATCTTCTCCTCTTCCCTCTCTATAATCTCTATCATTATCATTTCTTCTATAATAACCATTTCTGCTGGTTGAGCGAGGAGTCCACTCTCTACTGGATGTACGGTATCCGCGACCTCTTCTCCGGTCCGAGTATCGATTCTCTCTCCCTCGGTCTCCGTACCGATTCCCATCTCCTCTCCGGTCACGACAATCACGGAGTATATGTCCAACTCTTTTACAATAAAAGCATCGCCTACGCTCTGGCTCATTTTCACGTCTGAATGATGTTTTATTTAAATTTTGCAGAGCTAACGCTTCGACTTTTTCAGATAATTCACTGACTGCAATATTGGGCATAGGTCGACGTGAAGCCTGTAAAAGTTCGTAGTGCTGTGCTAATTCATACGCTTTACTATATTCGTTGGGGCGCTCCGACTTCACTTCATACATGAGATCGGGAACCAGGCGGTCCAAGAATTCCTCCAGCATTCGCTTCCTAATGGCCTCTTCGCTCTCACCTGCAAGGGCGGTTCTCACTGCCTCACTCAGACGAGTCGCGAAATCGAACACTTTCTCTCCGGGAAATTGTTTGCAGATGGATAAGGCTTGACGAGCAATACTTTTTGTATTCTCGTTCTCAAATTTCGATTGCAGATGAGCGATGGCGGAATTTAAACTTACCGTAGGTATATCCATAGAGTCTAGCTCCGCACGGGCCGGGCCGGTGAGACAGAAACGAAGCCTGGTTATCTTCTGTTCCTCCGTTAGAGGAGTGTTGTACAGTGATAACAAATCTTTAAATTTTTGAATCCAGCGGGAGAACGACGTACTAGGATTACCGTCATACGGGGGAAGGTGTCCCCCCGAATGCATAAATGGGTCACTCATCATTACTTCACACGGATCCTCCTCTTGATCAGAGGGCTGTTCCAAGAATTTATTATTCTCTCCATCTACATTTTCATGCCCATTCCATG
>JAEHOL010000116.1:0-10640 GCA_016432905.1 Hoplolaimus galeatus
GGATTGGAAAAAGAGTTTTGCCTTGACCAAGCAGGGGCATCCCAATCCGAGCGGATCAAAAAAGGAGGCGATGGAGCTAAGAACCCCTCTTCGGGTTAAGGGATGCACACCAGCCGGTGGTAATTCCAAAATTAATTCTTCTTTTTTTAAATCCCATTTAATTCCCAAAACCTGCTGAACATCACCCACCAACACGTCACTCGGCGGCAGGTCCTTCAGAACAGCGGGGTCGGCAGCGACAAATTCCCTGAGGCGCATTCCAGCACCACTCATCACTTGACGGGCGGTCCGAACAGAAGACGCGGCTTCAGCGGCGGTGTCATTACATAGCAGCAGATTGTCTACATAAAAGTTTTTAGCCATCCCCAGGGGGTCCCCTACTGTGCTTAGATGGTGTTGGAGGACCGAGGCTAGTAGGAATGGAGATGAATTAACCCCAAAGGCGATCCGGGTGAAGCGAAAAATCCGCAAATTTTCCGGGGAGAGTGGCTGTTCAGCATTTTTTAGCCAAAGGAACTTAGTCGCCTCCCTATCCTCTTCTCTGAGTCCGACAGCCAAAAAGGCTTTTTCAATGTCTCCCAATACTGGGTGGGGGGAAGAGCGAAAACGCAAAATAATTCCGGCCAAATCCGGTACCAAATTAGGGCCCGGTAGGAGCTGGTCATTAAGGGAACCCTTTCCCTTCTCATGTGAGCTGGCATCATAAACAATCCTAATCTTTTTGGGCGTCACCACGGCGTGATGGGGGAGAAAATGCTCGCGGGCCCTCTTACGGATCGCTGGTTCAATAATACCCTGCTCTAACTGGTCTATTATAGTTTCTTCATAGCGCTTCCTGAATTCCGGGTTGGAGCGCAATTTGATTGAGAGAGAGGACAGGCGCGAAAATGCTAACGAAAAGTTGTTAGACAATTTACCCCAGCCATCGAGTCGCCAGGGCCAACCCACTTCGTATCTTCCGTCCCGGAACCCTACGGAAGTACTGAAAAGATATTTGGCCAAGTCATCGTCTCTATTTTCCGGTGGGTCCAAAATCCCGATGGACTCCAAATTCCATAATTTCTTCACTTCCTCCGCGCAATTAGTCTGGGCAACTCCCCCACAGACGAGCGAAGCGCAGATGGAGGAGGACAAGTAAGGGTGAGGGAGCAGGTGGCTACTGAATTCCCCGCCATAGACCGGCCCAAATACAGTATTAATTTTAAAAAGGGAAGGGAGAAGCTCCCTCTGGTTTCGGAAAACTCGCCAAAATTCCCTCACCCCTAAAAGAATCTGTGGTTCTTTAGTGCTGATATCCATTTCTATCAGTGTTGGCGGTTTAGCATAAACTTCTTGCAGATATTCTACGGGTGGCACAATTCTTTCGGTTTGGTTGAGTTCCACGATCTCCCACTCCCCGTCTTCTCGCAATAGCCCTACCGAAAAGCGAGGAGATGCAAAATGCATAGGGGCAGAAGTTGTGTTTCCCAAAAAACCTCCCACAGCCATTTGGTCATCTGCCACCCACTGTGGGTTAATTTTGGAAACGAGAGACGCAGTAATAAACGATGGTTGGGATCCAGGGTCAAAGAACACGGGTGCAGTGATTGGGCGAGCTGGATTGGAAGAATTGAAAACTAGCACATTTCGGATCATAAGGTATGCCGTCGGGCGTGTCAACCCCTCGCCCCTACGGCCTGAATTGGCTGAAAAATCCCCAGCAACGGGTGAGACAATTTGCGAAGGGCCCGACCCCCCGGGAGGAGCGGGCAACGAGGCAACCACCTGCGGATCGCGCTCCTTCTCCAGCCGATGAGAATGAAGTAAATCGCGCTCCTTCTCCGGACGGCGAAAATGAGTATCCCCCACCATTCGCTGACCTAAGGGCACAGCATTACCTCCCAGACGATGAGAAAGAGGACCCGTCGGCATTCGCTGGCCTAAGGGCACAGCGTTCCCTTGAATGGGCATCGTCTTTTCGCCCTTGGGGCAGACCAATGCGTGGTGCTCCCCACCACATCGGAAACAACTGGCGGTGGAGGAGCACTTTTCAATGCGATGGCCCTCACGGGCGCACCGCGTGCAACGGCCCTGTTCCGAAAGGCGGCTAATTCTCTGCTCCAGGGTCGTGTAAATGGGGCATTTGGATGGCGGGTGCCCATCCCGTAGACATAGAGAACAGGGACGATGTGTTGGACCTTTACCCATTTCAGCCACTACAGCGAAAGCCCTCCTTACCGGTTCAGTAGGCTTGGGTGGTACTTTATGAGGCGGTGTTGCTGAGGGGGTTTGCCCGGTTTCCCATGGGGCATGGACACTCTCCTTAAGGCGAACTAATTTCCCCAACCTTTCTCGCCAAATTTTTGACGTCCATGTGGTCCCGGATTCCATCTCCTTGTCATATAACTGAGTTTTGACCTCAATCGGCAGTTTTTCTTTTATCGCTACCGTGAGGAATGGGTTATCATCCAAATTTGTGCCTAAGGCTTCTAATTGCCGACAAATTCTGTCGACATTTTCCGAAAATGCTCTAAGGGAATGGGGATGGCCCGTTGGTTTCACTAAATGAAAGAGTTCGCTACGCAGTCGGTCCGCGCGCTTCGCATCGTCGCCGTAACGGCCCTTAAGTAAATCAACCACAATCGGGTAATTGTGATCAGTTAGGGCGAACCCATCGACAAGAGTGCGGGCGCTTCCCCTCAATCTCCCCACTAAGTAAGTTAACTTTTGAGCCCCGTTAAGGGACACATTTTCGTGGATTGTGTGCTGAAAGGCTGCCCAGAAAGACGGCCAATTATGATCTTGGCCGTCGAAGTCTGGCAGCTGAAGAGATGGGAGGTTAATCTGGGGTCGTACTCCCCCCGGGGCCGGGCCACCCAAATCAGGAGGAGGTTTGGTTGATCTGATCCGGTCTAGTTTAAAATCTAACTCAGTTTGAGCCTGTTGGGCATCAAGGACGATCTGACCGGGAGTTAAGCCCTCCACCGAAAAATCCCCAAAAAGTGTATTCTCATCCTCCCGGACATCTCTGTCAGAACTAGCAAGAACGTATGTCCATTCCTTTAGCAAATTCTGGGCAGTAAGGATTTTTCGGGACAAATTCTCCGCCGCAACGCTTACGGCTTCTAAATGAGTAGGATCGTTGGGGTGAGCAAGGAGCGCTCTCCCACTTTGTGCGTCCGCGATAATCTGTCTCAGCAAAGGACTCAGCTGTTGACGAATTATCACGGACATACTGAAAACGCAAAAAGGTTTTTAGGTCTAGGTAGTTGGTACTAAAAATAAGAGCCCGGCTAGCTCAGTCGGTAGAGCACCAGACTCTTAATCCTGTTAAAGTTAGGAGAAGAGCCTGGTGGGGGGGTGAGCAGGTGAGCCGATGGATGCGGATGAGTGGACTGCCTGAGGGAATAGGCAGTCGGAAGAACGAATGCAGAAAACGGGTCAAACGAAGGGCGGACAAATTGCTGTGAAGAACGTTTGAGGGAGGAGGTCTGATGATCCCAAAAACCCTACCGATGCCCGTCCCTTCCCAACAACCGCACGAGAAAAAACAAGATCTTTCAACCTTGCGTTAAACGCTTGAGGGGGTAGGTATGGGGGCCCAAAATTCCGCCCAACCCGACCCAAGGTATGTGAAATAGATAAAAATAGATGAATAAAGAAGTGAAGCAAATGAATAGACGAAAAATAAGATGTAAAGAATAGACGAAGAGATGAAGCGAGTGAATAAATGGAGCAGTTGAATAGACGGAGAATGAAAACGCGTAGAATAGATGAAGAGATGAAGCAAGTGAAGGCCGGGCACTTGCGGTGAAGAAAGGTTTTTTTTTTGGAGTTTATTCAAGTACGAAAAAATGGTGAATGACGAAATGGTAATGCAGTGAAGATGGTCGAGCACAACGGTGAGTGTCTTCCTTCGGAGAAAATGGCCTTGCCGTGCTGGCGCCGTCTCGCCCTTTTATATGCCCTCAGGCACGCGAAGAGGAGTGGAGAGATCGCGCCATCTGATCTGGACGGGGGAGAGGGTGGGATGGCCAGAGCACAACATTGTTGGCGAGATTGTGGCGTCCAATTCGGTTTTGGACGAAGAGGAGACGGAGGGGCCATGGCTTGGCGTCAGTGGAGAATGGCGAGAGAGGGGTGAAGAGCAGGCCAACAGCAGATCGCGCCAGTGATAACTTGGGAATGGGAGGAAGGGGAAGAGGCCAAGCGATGCTGGCCGAGATTAATATTAGCGGGAGGGGATTATCATTGTTTGACCCTCCCAAACGAATTTGAATTTTGGATGCCCCATGCGGCTGGGATGGGCCAAAAAATTGTTTTTATGTAAACCCAAAAATTGTTTTTATGTAAACCCAAAAATTAAACCCCCTTAAAAAATGGACAAAAGTAAAAATGCCTGTTTGTCGAAGACAAAGTTCCCCGCGGGCGGCACGGGCTGGCGGAAGTTGTTATCATTCACCATTATCTGTCAATTTTAAGGATGTTAGGCAAAAAATGGAAATCAGTAATATTGAATAAAAGGTACATAAACAAACCAACCTCACTGCCAGAACAATTAAACGCACTTACGGAGATCTTCAACCTACGAATCGGAAGCAGGCTCCTTCTGGACTTGTGCGGTGGCCCGAGGAGCGGCATCAACGGAACCTGAATCCGAAACCGACCCTACTGGAGCGCGAGCGACGACATTGGAAGCCGCCTCAGTCGAAACGCCCGCGGCCGCAGGTATCGGGCGACGTCCGCCAACGGCCGGGGGTGCACCTCCATTTGCGGGAGGAGCATGACGACGGTTACGACGTGCGCCGCGACGAATTGGTCCCGCGTTGCTGGTTACGAGATGCTGTTGCATTTGCAGCACTGCGCGTTGAACGTGGAGAATGTCGACAAGAGTACGGCTGATAGAGCCAAGAAGACGACGGTCCGCACAGGCTGGCGTCGGATTTGTTGCCTGAAAATTCCCTCCGCGGAAGGGTTGTTGGATGGGGGGACCGCCCGCTGAGCGTGAATTTCCCTGCGGAGGACAAAGTAAAGGCGCAGGTGGGGTCGGTCCACCATGTGAAAGTCCGTATTGCCCGTTGGAAGCCCGCAAAGGCATAACCTGAACCTGCTGGGCCGCAGCACAGAATTGTCCTCCGGCCAACAACGGCAAGACTTGAGGTTGCTGGGCTGTCGGTGCTGGCGCCGATGGCTGGTGAATATTCGGGAGTTGTGAGGACCCCCCTGTACCCGGAACCAAGATGTGCGGTGCTCCTCCCAAATTGGGGAGGACTAGTCCCGGTGGTGGAAGTGGCAGCTGCGTGGTCTGCTGCAGCTGCTGCTGACGACGAGCGAAATTTTGGAAGCCGGGATCAGCCTCATGGTCGTAAAAGTGGTTGTCGTAATAATGGAGGGACATAGTATCTCTACGGTTAGACAGTTAAATCTAAACTGCGAGGGTATAAGGCGAGCAGATGGATAGGAAACCGGACATAATTCAAAGGGTTTTGTTAATTGAGTGTCCCTACCAAATAAACTCCTTTTTTGAGAAGGGTTGCAAAAATGGTCAATTTTCTCCTCAAAATTGGATCTACTTTTTTCTTTGGATAGGCAGCGGCATAATCCTTTCAGAAATAGAAAGCCTAAAGTGTTGGCTTGAAGTTATACAAGCCCTTTTTCAAGAGCTTAAACTTTTCCCGAAATAGCCTTACCCACCTTAAAATAGAATATGGGTGGACAATCTGGGTGAATTTCCGGGAATTTAAGTCGTAGTTACGATATAACTTCTAAGGGATAATTAGTGTGACTGACGGCGCATTCAGCCTCCGGGAACAGAAGGGAAAGAGGGAGTGGGCAAAACAGAAGGGAAAGAGGGAGTGGTACAAGTGGGAAAAAATGACTAAAAAGTGGAATTGACTGCCGAAATGAAATGAATGGCCGGAGAATAGTTATCGGGGAAAGTTAGGAGGCGGGGCTCTGCCCTAACCGATAACAGTAAAGTACGGGGAGAAAAGGGCGAGAGCAGAGGGGAATGGGGGCCCGAATTACCTCACATCGTGCGAGTGCGGTTGTGTCCGCGGGCCCGCCCCCGAATTTTAGGTCTGTCCGTGGCTACGGTAGCAACTGCAGGAGGGGAACAGCACGCTAAAAGGGCTGAAAACGGACAGAAGCGAACTGCCAGTAAAAATAAAGTAACACATGCCAAACATGCTGCCCCCGCGATCAGAACTTGAGGGGTGGACCCAACTGACTCAAAAAGGGCGAATTTAATCTGAGGCATAGTGACCTCCCAGGTGGTGTATGACCTATTGCTCCCGTTGGACGTACTGATCAGAGATAGGTCTCCCTCTCGGATTGGCAAAAAAATCAAAGTTCCCGTTAGTTGGAATTTGGTGGGTCCCCCTTGGCAATCCACCTCACATTGAGTGTTCACGATGGAGTGGTCCCAGGACAAAACAACGGAGGTGCTAATCCCCTTGGGGTTACACCGCGACACCCATGTAGTGCCGTCTGTGCAGCTTATGCTGGCAAATGCTTCCCCGTAGGTAGAGGTGCAGGTGTAGTAAAAACGCCCCCCTGTTCGGCACCCCCAACAGCCCATCAACTTATGGGGAACAACAGAGCACACGGAGGCCGAGTGCTGAACCACCAACCTTACGCCGGACATTTTTACCAACAAACTAACGGGGTCGTAGGGGACGGTGGCTTGTAATCGGCTATTGAAATAATTGATCTGGAGCTGGCCAATGGAGATTGGGAGGCGGTATAACGGATCCTGGAACAGCCTTTCCACGTCATGGTGCCAGCAATGACAATTCACCACTGCGGCTTCATGGTGGAGCTGGCACGAATGACATGTATCCAGGCCCAGACTGCAATTTAGGGAGTTGGCCCTTTCTCTAGTTTTACAATGTAAGCGGGTCGGTTGTTCCGGAGCGAAAGCAGCATGACTGCCGTTGGTAATGAAATCTCTCCCGAGAATGGGTAAAGATGGAAGCCCCCCGGGAATAAACGTGAGGGCCAACTCCGCAGCCGGCCAGTGGTAGGTGATCCCTGGGCGCAAATACAATTTTCGTGAAATAGTTGAAATCGTTTCCTCATATTCGACGGTTAGTCCTAACCTAAATTGCCATGTGGGGCATCTCAGAAGTTCATAAGAAAAGGGAGACAGTGGTTTGGAAAAAACTCTATAAAAAAGGCACGCATAGGACGGAAAAAAGCAGCCTTGTCGTATGAATCCGGACACTTCTCGGCAGAAGTTATTGCCCGGAAACGCCTCGCTCAATTCAGGCACTGATTGGTTGGGGGCCAGCAGGGCACAAAAGGCCCCGTGGCAGCTTCCAGCTGCACGGCAATGAATGGTGCTATCTATCTCTGTGCGATAAGAACGGGTCCAACCTTTGCTCTCCCCTACACATTCCAGGTCTAATTCCTCCAATAAGAAAAAAAGCCGCCCCATTGGGACTTCATGCGGGGTACGTAGGACCAATTCAACCCGTTGTCCCGCGGGAAGTAGTGTTAATGAAGTAATGCTACTAAAGTTGCACTCGGTATGCGTGTGGTCTACATAGCATTCTTCTGTGTTAGCGGTAATAGACACAGTCTCCAGGCCAGCGAATACAAGCGGGAGGAAGAGAAACGAAAAGGTAAGCACGATTGGGGCCAAAGCATATCCTAGACGAGTAAGACTGGTCGGGCGTCTCTGGCGCGCCGAGGCTTCGGTAAACCGATCGCTACCGTCGCCAAATAAACTTGCTGGCGGATCGTGCTGGATTGGGGGTGGAACAGTACCGTCAGCCATCCCAGGGTGAAAGAGGATTTCATCTTCATCCTCTGACCTCATTTCTTGGATGAGAGGGCCTCGCCTCCAAGTAACAGTTGGCGTTGGCCTCCGTCGGAAACACCAGGGGCAATATTGGCGGAAGTTGACACCCCGGCGCCGCATCCCACGGATCAACCAGAACCCAATAATAATAACGACGATGAGGGCGCCCACTATAATCCCGAGGAAGAAGGCCAGAAGGAAGGGAGAGCAATGGGGATTAAGAATTCTCTCCCAACAAAAATAGCATTCAATAAGTGAACACCCCTCAACAGGATCACAATGGATTTGGGAGGACACTCTCTCCTCCGCGAGTACATATGAAATGTGGCAATCGAAGCCACTTGCCAGAAGGTCTGGCGGAAGGGGGAAAAGATACGGTACTTTGTGCGGCCGACTGCTGCACACACCCTCACAACAAACCAATCCGTTTTCTGCCTTGGGGCTTAGGAACACCCATACCCCTTTTTCGTCACAGGTGAGTACGCGCGGAGCGGTGCTCACCCCACACACCAAAGTCAACAGCAGAAGTGGTGCCGCCAGTTCCCATTGAATGAGTGGGTTGGGGCGTGGGGAACGCAGATTCCATTTGAGATTGCGCCGCTCGCCGCCTTTATCAATGTCTAAGGATTGGTCATCTCTTAAGGGTGGGGGTGGCGGTGAATGAACCTCTTTCCAATTACCCATTGTTTCTAGAGGGACCAATTGATTAACTGGTCGGTCCAACTCCTTCCCGGTACCCATCAAGATTTTTGCGCTTCGGGATTTCTCTGGAGGGTTAAGGGAAAGAATTCGGCCCAGTGGCCACAAATTTCGCGGGAACATTTCTTGTTCAACCAACACGATGTCCCCTACTTTTGGAATCTCAGGGGCAAAAATTTTGGGGCCCACATGGGTATTTTTCGTCCTCCCACGCAGGATCAAAAGATACTCTCGACTCCATTGGTCCCAAAAACGGCGAAGAAAACTGTTAGTCATATGCCATAAATGTGCTAATTTTTCAGCCGAGGATGGTTGAAAAGGTTGATTGGGCTCCTGCGGCTCTATCAGAACACCCTTGGAGTGAGGGAGTAAGAAGTCGATTGGACGGAGGGGGAGAGGCGCGTCCTTCTCATCAGAAACGAAGGTGATCGGGCGGTTGTTCAAAATCGCCTCCGTTTCGCAAGTCAGGGTGAATAATTGACTCCATTGGGGGACGGCCTTACCCAGGCAGCGGCGGAACGCCGTCTTTACCAACCCGACCAACCGTTCGTAGACCCCTCCAGCCCAGGGGGACTGTGGAGGGATTAGCTTCCACTCAATAGGAAACTGGTAATAGGTAAGTAACAGTTGCCGCCCCAGCACCAGCTGAGTGCCGTTATCGGACCAAATACGCTGGGGGATACCCCGCCTTGCAACGAACCGTCGAAAAGCTGCCAAGAAATCGGCGGCACTGAGGGAGTCTACCAGCTCCAAATGAATGGCGCGGCAGCTGAGGCATGTAAGTAATAACACCCAAGCCTTCCTAGGTCCTTCAGACGATTTAAATGCGGTAGGGCCTAAATAGTCCAACCCAACGAAAGTAAACGGGGGACTAGCTGTAACCCGGGCGGTGGGTAAAGGTGGCATTGGTGGTAACCGAAATTTTACAGCCTTGTCTTTTTTGCAAGTCGGGCATCCGCGTAAGACACTTTTTACGGTGCGTCGGGCGTTGGAACACCAAAACTCTCCCAAAAATTTTGTCAATGTGAAATCGATTCCCCCGTGGGCAAGTGAACAGTGGGAGGAAAGGATTAAAAGTCGGGTGACTCCGGAGTCCCGGGGAAGGACCATTGGATGTTTAAAGTCCTCAGAGGACTGACTGGCGAACGCCATACGGGTTTTGAGGCGAATCAAGCCTTCTTTGTCCGTGTAAGTGCCCTCTTCACTAGCTAACGATTTTTGTTCTCTTTTTACAAGCCAAATTTTTGCCGATTTTTTAGCCGCAGCAGAGAATATTTCTTCCCCAACTAAATTAGTAAGAAAGGGGAGTTTGGCCTCGGCGAGCTTGCTTCTCGCGAGAATTTTTGACAAAAATTGCAAAACGATAATAGTGACTTTTAAAAGTCGGGCCCAACTGCTGAACTTGTGGGGATTCAATAAGGGCGGCCCGATGGATTCCGTAACGAGTGCAGCCGTAACAATTGGCAATTCCCCCTCGGGCATTTCTTGGGTGTCAGGGGGCAAAATGATCTCCCGATATTCGTTTGGCCACTCCGCTTCTGGCTCGCATAACCAGGAGGGACCTGACCGCCAAAGAGAGGAACGGTCGAGCTCGCTGGGGGTTGTCCCGCGGGCCCCTAAGTCTGCCGGGTTGTCGGCGGACCGCACGTAACGGAAATTGGCCCCTCTCTCCTTCCGAATTTCTAACAGACGATTAGCTACGAAAATAGGTTGAGGAGAAGTACTAGCCACCCAGGAAAGCACTATTTGAGAGTCCACCCAGAAAACGACCTTCTCAAAGTCGCGGTGAAAATGAAAAGTCACAAAATTTTTTGCTCGTACCGCAATAAGCAACCCCATTAGTTCCAACCGGGGGATGGTAAGCTCCATATTTTTCTCGTTCTGGCTCTTTGTTAGTTTTGGCTTAGGTCTGAGCCGGGATTTGGCGAACAGAAGGGAGGTAATTACTCGACCTTCCCACTCCGCTCGCAAATATACTGCCGCGGAATATGCCTCCGGACCGGCGTCCGAAAAAATATGCAGCTGAATGCAAGCCTGGGTGCATGGCGTTTGCCTCGGAAAAATCAATGGGGTACCCCAGCCCTTAGTAATGGCCTCCCACTGCTCCCCAAAGGGTGCCCCGTGGGGCTCATCCCAATTCTTCCCAGTGTCCCAAAGG